>SJYC01027775.1:0-32474 GCA_006408675.1 Madoqua kirkii | reverse complement strand
GGGGGACGGCTGGGCTGGGACCACCACAGATCAGAGCTGGGGTAGGGGGGAGTAGAGAGCTTGTAGCCAGGGTGGGTGGGGGGCACTGCCCTGCACGCTGGAGCTCAAGGACCAGTCTGGGACCCATCGCGGACCTCAACGCCCCCGGCGAGCGGCCAGAGCACATCGGGCACCGACCAGAGGAGCCCGGGAGGAGCCACGGGGTGAGTGAAGCCCTGGACCGAACTCGGGGTGCCTGGGCTTGGTGAGGCAGGGAAAGAAGCCTGGGGTGCTCAGTAGATCCGCAGGCGAAATCAGAAGGCCAAGGAAACCCAGCAAGACCCGCCTCTCTCCCCTCCCCTTGGGCTGCGCAACAGCCACGCCCCCCAGGCCCTGTAATACCAGGGGCGCCGGGCAGGGGGCGCTGCCGAGAAGGGCAGCGGAGGTGTGAGGATCCGAGCCGCGCTATGGGCCATGGACTCGCCCCAAAGGCGACCGTGGGTGGTGGTGGTCATCCAATGCCCGAGGGCAGAGCAGTGGGGGCCCCCAGCCCGCGTCCAGGGTTCCTAGACCCTCAGGCTAGGGGAGGGGAGGGGAGGGAGTAGGCAGAGGAGGTGGTCTACAGGAGACATAAACCTTACCTGTACTCTTAGCTGCTCAGGATGGCCGGGGCCCTGGAAACACTCTGGAATAAATACTTGTGGGCTTTAGAGAACGGAGGTAGGAGGTGGAGTCACCGGATGGCGTTTTTCTTATGTTTATTCCACCCAGACTAATGCCAAGCATTTGGAGGAAGAGGAGCTGGTGACCAGCAGGGTGAGGGAGGGACGGGTGGAGGGTGGGCCTGGAGGCCAGCTTGGCCGCCCGCCTCCCCTTGCTTTTCCAGGCCCGAGGACGGATTCCGGTTCCTGGTGCGCTCGCTGCTGCCAGTCACCCTCCTGCTGGCCGTCTACCTCCTGGTGGTGGCAGGGCCTCGCCTTATGTCCAGTCGGGAGCCCCTGAGTCTGGCAGGATCCCTCGCCGCCTGCAACCTGGGCCTGGTGGTTCTCTCCGGGTACATGTTCTGTGAGGTAAGGCTGGTGGGGGACCCTGCAGTCCTAGGGTCTCTTGCTTGGGGATGCCAGGGGATAAACAAAGCCATGATCTTCCCATGCAGACAACAGAGAAGCCTTGACGTGGCTGGAGGGGCTGGAATTCTGGGTCATCTTCAGCTGCCGTGCCTTTCCTTGTTGTTCAGTTGCTCAGTCGTGTCCAATTCTTTGCGACCCCGTGGACTGCAGAACGCTAGGCTCCTCTGTCTTCCATTGTCTCCCAGAGTTTGCTCAAATTCATGTCCACTGATGCTATCTAACCATTTTATCCTCTGCCTCTCTCTCCGCTTTTGCCTTCAGTCTCTCCCAGCATCATGGAGATGGAAACCTCCATTACTAAAGCCCATTTTCCTTAAATAAAAAAGCGGAAGTGAGCGGCGAGCCCGCGTGGAATTCATTCTCTACTTGCACCTAAAAGCCGCCACCTCCTGTTTCTGCCTGGGCTCTGCTAACCTCAGTTCCGTTTCCTGAGCCCCAAACCCAGTGATCCTTCCAGGTGTGGTGTTTGTCTCCCAATAGCAGGAGCGTCCAAGGCAGGGCTGCCTCTTACTTCTCTTTGTAAAGACGGGCCCCTCAGAATGTCTGGTACCGCATGGAAGAGGCTGACCCCTTGCGAGACGTGTCCGAGAGCTTGTCGTTTAATTGTGGTGACAGGTTACTCCGCTGCTCCCGTGATCCTCTGAAAGCTTGCCATGCCCAAGTTGGCTTCCTGCTCAGAAGCCCTCTGTAGCTCCCTTGGCCAACAGGACCAGAATGAAGAGTCTCTCATTCAGGGAATTTTATTGGGTTCATCGAGGTGGCTCGGGGCTCAGATCAGGGCCCAATGTGAAGTGTTTAGTACCATTCTGGATTCATTTTCGCATGAGTAGACAATGATAAAATTTCAGTTTCTTAAAACAGCCTTCAAGACTGTTCCTGAGGGATTTTCCTGGCAGTCCTGTGGGTAAGACTCTGTACTTCCACGGCAGGGACGCAGGTTCATTCCCTGATTGGGGAACTAAGATCCTGCACGCTGTGTGACAGGTGGCCAAAAAGTGGGAAAAAAACAACAACAACAACAAAACGGACAGATTCTGCTGGATCTCTGCTCCTGTGGCTGCCCCTCTGCTGGCAGAAGCCTCCACCACCGCCCCAATGATCCCTCACAGCCCCGGGAGTCAGGAGAAGTCCAGATACTCCTTCCAGCATGCACCGTCCTCACTTTCTCCTCTGCTGGCCCCACGGCCTCCTCATTGCCAGCTTGCTATTTAGTACCATTCTGGATTCATTTTCGCATGAGTAGACAATGATAAAATTTCAGTTTCTTAAAACAGCCTTCAAGACTGTTCCTGAGGGATTTTCCTGGCAGTCCTGTGGGTAAGACTCTGTACTTCCACGGCAGGGACGCAGGTTCATTCCCTGATTGGGGAACTAAGATCCTGCACGCTGTGTGACAGGTGGCCAAAAAGTGGGAAAAAAACAACAACAACAACAAAACGGACAGATTCTGCTGGATCTCTGCTCCTGTGGCTGCCCCTCTGCTGGCAGAAGCCTCCACCACCGCCCCAAAGATCCCTCACAGCCCCGGGAGTCAGGAGAAGTCCAGATACTCCTTCCAGCATGCACCGTCCTCACTTTCTCCTCTGCTGGCCCCACGGCCTCCTCATTGCCAGCTTGCTACAGCTTCTGGACCACCTCCTGTTTCCTGCTCATCCTGGGAAGCAAGGATGATTTCGTGTATCCTCAGCGGAGCACTCAGCTTCTCAGGGGCAGGGCTGATGTGTGCACGGCTTCATGTCCCTTCCTGACTCAGGGTCTCATGTGGAGTAGGTGCCCGGTGTGGGGTTGTGATCCGTATTTACCCACATTAAAAACAAAACAAAACTGGAGGCCAGCAAGATGTATGCAAGGCCAGCCTCTGAGTTAGCCAGAGCTCAGGGTTGACCTCGTTGGCGGTCGTTCACCACGTGTCAGTGAGGGCTGGGGAGGGATGCTGGTGTCCAGGATGTCCTCTCGGGCCTTCAACCTGTCAGGCTCTAGCAGGGGGGCGCAGGGCAGGCATCAGGACTTAATCCTTCCCTGTTCTCTTCCTTCTAGTTCACAGCCACTTTGCTCCTAACTACAGCTGCCTCTGCCAGCCGGTAGGATACAGCCGGAGCGAGCCTGGGATGAGGGTAAGACAGGCAGTGGGAGTGTCGGCCTGGAGATGTTGCCAGAGTCCACACTTGGTCTGCTCACAGGCCTCAGGCTGATAAGTGGGGAGAAGACGTGTTGAGGCAAGGACTACGCCTTTGATTGACAAGATGGCAGACTGATGTCTCAAAATAACCGTCATAAAGGGGTCTGGATGCCAGGTTCTTTTATAGAATGGAGATGGGAGGGGGTAAGGAAGCAAAGTGAACAGGTCATTAATCTTGCATGTAAAGATCTCCCAAAATGGCTAGCCTGGGGGTGGGAGTGAGGGGATGTGTTAATGTCTTCTTTCTTGCAGCCATTCACAAGTGGACAGGATCCAGACAGCTCTGCGAACAAAGGCACTTTGATTTAACATTCAGGCAGAGGGGCAGGGTTCCCCGAGGTGGGCCATTATGTATGGACAGTATCCTTTTAGTGAACAAAAAGCAATGGGAAGAAGAAGTTAACGAAACAAGTCCAACATGTAGCCAGATTTTGTTCTTCTCTGTAACAGAGGGAGGGTTCATAGGATGAACTTCATAAAAACCAGGTGCTATCACCTGAGTCTTCTGATAGGACTCATACAGGCTCAGAAGACCTCAGTGTGACTCTC
This sequence comes from Madoqua kirkii, assembly GCA_006408675.1. Classification (NCBI taxonomy): domain Eukaryota; kingdom Metazoa; phylum Chordata; class Mammalia; order Artiodactyla; family Bovidae; genus Madoqua; species Madoqua kirkii. The sequence continues at coordinate 28,637 of SJYC01027775.1, read as the reverse complement.
AGCTCTGCTAGTTCCTTGCTGTGTGACCATGGGTAGCTTCCTGGACTTTATGGGCCTCAGTTTTCTATCTATAAAATGGGGATAATGACACCTATTTTTATAAAAGGAAACAATTGGAAGAAGATTGAACAAGCTGATGTGTGAAAGTGTTCACTCCTGGGCCTGGCACACATGAAATGTGTGGTAGCCAAGTGGTCAATATTTCATTATTTTTAGCTGCTCTCTCAACTGGAAGCAGAACAAAAGGCTTCCTTGCAGTTAAAAAAAAAAAAAAAAAGGACTTAGGCTTGGCTAGTCACCAGTGATTTGGGTGTTGAATCAACGGAGATTGAATGATGAACTCAAGTCTTCCTGCTCAAAATATGGTCCATGGACCAGAGATGGCAGGAACATCACTGGGAGCTTGTTGGAAATGCAGAAATTCATGGCTTCCCCCAGGAACATGAGTTCAGAATCTGCTTTTCAACAAACAGGATCCCTGAGTGATCTGTGTGCTGGTTAAAAGTCACGGATCCTCCTTTTTTCTGTGCCAACAGCTATCTTCTTGCAGGCAGATGGGCATTGTGGGGGCAGAGGGTGCAGAGGGACCGTCAGGGTTGGAGCCAAAATCAGTGGTGCCAGGTCAATGGTACCACAAGCCTGACGCACTCTGACTGCACTTCCCTACTCTTCCCAGCAGATGGCGAGCGTGTGCTGGTGGTGCTTCTCAAAGGCCCTTGAATTACTTGACACGGTGAGCGCCTGTCCCTTGTAGAGAGTTACCTCTGTCAGCCAGGTCTGGGGTGGTTTTGAAGGCACTGTGAATAAACGCTTCCCTCCAGCGTCCCTGTTGGCTACACCTGAGGCTGATGTCAGAGTCAGACTTTAATCCCATGGCCTGGAGTAAGAAGGATGCTCACTGATGAAGCATTTGCCTCCATTAGCAGCCAGGTTCCAGCTTAAGTGGAATGGGAAGAGAAACAAACTTTAGAAACTGTTGTTATGTAGTAAGGGACATCAGACAGCAAAAGCCTTAAGTGTTTTTAGTAAAACAAGTCTGCTTGTGAATCCAGAAGTCTTGTGTGGGTGGGGTGAGGCCACAGTTTTGGGTGTGATAAAGTGTCTCTCAGCGTGGAGTCTGAGTGGAGAACGTTAGGGAATTTGTCTGATGGTTCTCTGGGTCCTGGGCTGGGTGTTTGACACCTGAGTTCTCTACCCAGTGCCCTGGGGTGGGGTGGGGGCTTGGGGGGGGGGGGGGGGGGGGGTGGTGGGGCTGGTCAGGTAATACTGAAAGATCCCAGCCTCTGAAGCCAAGTTATGTTCAAAATCCCAGCTTGGCCTCCTATTAGATGTATAACCTTGAACAACCTGGGTTTCCTTGTTGGCTCAGCAGTAAAGAATCCACCAGCCAATGGAGGAGACGTGGGTGTGATCCCAGAGTCGGGACAATCCCCTGGAAAAGGCAGTGGCACCCCACTCCAGTGTTCTTACCTGGAGAACCCCACGGACAGAGGAACCTGGTGGGCTACAGTGCATGGGGTCACAGAGAGTCAGACACCACTTAGTGACTGAGCAACAGCAACCAACAGCTTGCTTAAATTCTGTGCCTCAGCTTTGCTGTCTGTAAGATGGAGATGAGTATAAACCGCATGCCATTATGGGTGTTCATATGAGCTTTTATACATACAGAGTCCCTGGCACATGGAAGGGGCTGTCCAGGCCTTTGACTGCGGTTATCACCCTGGCGTTTTAGCCTCCCTGTCGGTACAGCAGGCAGGGCCACCCTGTCCCTGGTATCTGAGGCCGCTGGAGGAGTCTGGAGGAGCAATGCCCCCAGAGGTGAGCCTCGTCTTCCTCCGCAGGTCTTTATATTACGAAAGGAGCCTGAGCAGATCACCTTCCTGCACGTCTACCAGCATGGCACCATGCTCTTTAGCTGGTGGGCTGGGGTCAAATATGTGCCGGGGGGCAAGGTGAGTGAGGGCCTTGGGCAGGACTTGGGGGGCAGACCTCTTTCTGCTGGACTATGCCAGCTCGGGAGGCATGCAGCCCGGCTCCCGGGCTCCTCTTCTCTGTGGCCATGACTCCTGGCCCCTGCTCCCACTTTCTCTTTGTTGCTCCCTGGAGTATCCTAGTCACCCCTCCCTGGAGCTGGGGAGCAGGCACCTGGAGATGCTCAAGGCCAGCCCAAAGAGGGCTAGAGGCATTGTAAGCATTCTCATCTGGCATCCTTGTAACCCCCAACCCACCTTTGTGACCTTGAGCAGCTTGTGTGGGACCCTCTTGTATAGGGCCATACCAGGGCTCGTCTCTGTAGGGTGTGCAGAGATGGCTCCTTGGAAGACTGAAACTGGAAGAGAGAGCCCAGAGCTAAGGCAAGCCCAGAGCCACTCACTTCCCTCCATCTTCCCACCCTCCCCTGCAGCCTTCTTTGTCGGGAAGCTGAACTCTCTGGTCCCTGTCTTCCTGTACCTGTACTACGGACTGGCCAGTCTGGGGCCCCGCCTGCAGCCCTCCCAGTGGTGGGAGTGGCATGATACCATCCTGCAGCTGGTGAGAAAGACCTGCTGGCTCCAGGGGCCTCCGCGGAGCCCCGGCTTCTATTCTCAGCTGCACCGGTGACTTGTAATCTGACCACGAAAAAGTCCTTCTCGTCGCTTCCTTAGCTTCTTAACTTGCGACGTCTCAGCAGTCATCTCGCCAGATCCTAGCACTGACCCTGACTTCCTGACCTGATGTGTCTCATCTTCCAGTGAAGTGAGGGGGCTGGGCGAGGTGCTTCTGGGTGGCTAATGTCCTGTGAGTCTGTGCTTGCTGTTGCACCCCTGGGGGGCTGGGGGGCCCTGTTGTTTCGAGAACACCATTGCCAGCTGTAGGTGACTGCCTGAGCTGTCCCTTTTGGGCCTCAGGATAGACTGAGGTCATCATCAGTGTTGACGTGACAGGGTGGGATGGGGACAAATGGGGAACCAGACCAGGAGGGGGTCAGGAAGGTTCTTAGCATCATGAGAAGGAATGCCTGGGGTGGTGCTTCCTAGTTCTTCCTCATCCTGAGCCCTGGGAGCCCGAAGGTCAAGGGGAGCATCTGCCTGTTCCTTTGCTTCTCACTCTCTCCTGTCTTCTCTTTCCTCTCGTACCTCCTCTCCCCAGGGTCAGCGTGTGGCCATCGCCGCCCACTCCTCCTACAGTCTCTTTGCTGAGTGTCCCTTCCCTGACGGCTTCAACGTGGCTGTCCTCCTGTACTCCCTCAGCCTCTTGGCCCTTTTCCTCAACGTCTACCAGCAGACATACCTGAGGAGCAAGCAGAAGAAACTGGCTTAAGGGGCAGGACCACGGACGGAACTAACAGAGCTGTGCCCACAGAGAGCTCACATCCCACTGGGGCTGAGCAGATTCCTCGGGCCCGAGTCTCATTCTATGAGCAAGGACAAGACTCGCCTCTGTTCCAGAGTCCGGGAAGACAGAAGTGGACTCAGCTTCTTGAACTCACTTCTCATGTGGATTTATCACTGTTTGTACACCTCCTTTCAGATACACAATAGAAAGGGTGTGTGTGTGTGTGAGGGGGCGCTCAGCTGTGTCTGATTCTTTTGCAACCTAGTGGACTGTAGCCCACTAGGTTCGTCTGTCCTTGGGATTCTCCAGACAAGAATACTGCAGTGGGTTGCCATTGCCTTCTCCAGGAGATCTTCCCAGCCCATGTCTGTTGTGTCTCCTGCTTTGGCGGGTGGGTTCCTTACCACTGAGCCACCTCTGCTAGACATGAGCCACACAGGAGGAACTGTCTTACTCTCCATGTTCCCCAGACCTGGCACAGCACCTCAATACGCAGGCATTTGGATCTGTATCTTGCCCCACTGGTGGTCATGACCTCTGATGAAGAGCAGGGCTGGGAGCATGGAGGAGGTCAAGGCTGGCTTGATCTCTCACCTTGTGGGTTGAGACAGTGACTCAGAATGTCTACCCAGAAAGTGGGTCTGTGTGATTTCTAGTGTGGATGTGCACACATTTCCCTTGCATATCTCTCTGTTCACTAGTGCCTGCATATATATTAACCAAGTTGTATATTTCTACATGTGTGAGTGGGGTGGCAGACGGGACTACACATATATGTCTGAATGTGTGTGCTAAGTCGCTTCAGTCGTGTCTGACTCTTTGCAACACTGTGGACTGCAGCCCACCAGGCTAGTCCATGGGATTCTCCAGGCAAGCATACTGGAGTGGGGTGCCGTTGCCACCTCCAGGGGATCTTCCCACCCAGGTATTGAACTCTCGTCTCTTCTGTCTCCCTCTTTGGTAGGCAGGTTCTGTATCGCTAGTGCCACCTGGAGAACCTTGTATGTCTGAATACTTGTTTTCAAATACATCTATGTGCTTCCATTTATGTTTTTCTTTGTTGGTATTTTTAATTGCCTCTTCTGCAAATCTTGGAAAGTGCCACTCTGGCAAATAAAAGCTGCTGAGATCCATAACTCTTCTGTCCCAGTGGGAGACACAGAAGTCTGAATACATGTTTCACTGATAGCCTCCAAACAGGGATGTGAAAAAAATGAGGAATGGGGTAAAACAAATGCCATCCACTTCACAGAGAGAGAAACGGAGGACTAGCAAAAAGAAGTGTACAACTGGGATCATGTGGGATGTTGGGAGCAAACGTGTGCTGGGCTGTGTAAGACTGCAACTGAATGGGTGTCTGGAATGCGGTTTCCTGGGAACTGTGGCAAAGAACACTTGGCACAGTGGTAAAGAATCCACCTGCCAATGCAAGAGACACAGAAGACGTGGGTTCTTTCCTTGGGTTGGGAATATCCCCTGGAGGAGGAAGTGGCAGCCCACTCCAGTATTCTGGCCTGGGAAATCCCATGGACAGAGAAGCCTGGTGGGCTACAGTCCGTGGGGTTGCAAACAGTTGGACACGACTGAGTGACTGACCACGCATAAGCACACACTCCGCTATGCCTGCAAGATGCTGTTTCTCCTTTATAATCTCTCCTCTTAACTCATTTCTTCACTGAGGAGGTTTCTATTTTGTGATGCCTCAACAGTTAAGAACGTTAAAAACCTGCTAAAGTTTCTGCAGGGCTATTTGGGGACTATTTATCCATCAGGTACTCTAGTTGATTAACTCAAGCTAGGCAGGGCTGTATCCTGTGGACAAAAGGCTCAGAGAAGTTCCCTCCTATACACAGGATATGAATGCCTCCCACACAGTTTTGCACAGCAGGTTGAGTGTCTTCGCAGGTGGGGGCGGTGGGGGGAGGGGGCTTATTTTAAGGCAATCTTAAAAAAAAAAAAAAAACTCCCGAACCAGAGCAAGGTCTGTTCATTTGCTTAGCAGCCAGGATAAAGGAAGGATGAGTCATCCCAGAGTTCAGAGCTAACACTTGCCCTTCGTGACTGCCTCTCCTGATTAAGCAGCGCAGGAGGAAGTGCTGTATGTCCTGGGTCACGTCTGAATGAAGTAAGATTTTGGCGGGGAGAGCCCAGTGTAAGAAAGCATGGTGGAGAGGGTTTGGGGTAAAATTCTCAGGGAGCTGGAGGCGTCCATCCTTTTTTTTTCTTTTTTTTCCAATCCTGTGCTTTGTTGTGATTACCCTAGCTGATTCAGGGCTGCTGAGCAGGATATTGTATATCAGGGTTGAAAGGTTGTGAGAGATTACAAAACAAAGTTACTTGAATTAGTCAAAACACAGCCAGATTCCTAATTAATATGGAGGGAGTTCATCTCTATGAACCTTTAAGATAATGGGAAGCAAGAGTGCTTAGATTTTCACATGTATAGCGTGAACCACCACATGGTTTCAGTGGTGTCCCACTCTATGCGACCCCATAGACTGCAGCCCGCCAGGCTCCGCTGTCCACGAGATTCTCCAGGTAAGAATACTGGAGTGGGTTGCCATTTTCTTCTCCAATCCCATAGGATGTTGCACTCATATTAAAATGTTCTCCAAGCCAACAGCCTCCAACCAGGCCGTACTTGAAGCCTATCCTTTTCCCACTGTGGAGCTTTCCTATCTGTCTGCCTTTGAATCACTGCCAAAATACAGTGATTCCTGCTCTAGCCAGCTCTGAATAAATAGCCTTCACTTGTTCCCACTGAGTCTGGCTTTGGTTATTTCCACATCAAGAAGTCTTCTGGGCCTGCACCTTAAGGCCAGAGGGTGCTATGGTCTACCTACACTAGTGAGGACCCAAGACATTGCCCCAGATTTTCTTATGACTTTCCTCTAGCCCAGGAGGTAGTCTTGCCAGATAAAAGGAGGATTCCCAGGTACACTTAAACTTAAAAAAAAAAAAAAGAAAAATTTTAATGTAAATATATCCCAAGCAGTATTTGGGACATACTTATGCTAAAAGATGTATTTGTTGTTTATCTGAAATTCAAATATAACTAGGTATTCTATATTTTTATTTGCTAATTCTGGTCATCCTATAGGAACAATGAAACATTCCCAGGCTCCAGTCTCACAGGTGGAAACAAAAAGTTAAGAAAAAGAAAGAGAGGTGGCCTGGTGGGGCTACAAGAAGTCTCAGAGCTAACAGGAGGGGGAGCACACTGGAGGTGATGCAGGAAGCCCTTCCAGGATTGAATGAGGATTCAGCATCATCTCTCGGGATTTCCAGGCTGGAGAAGGGATGCCAAGGAGAAGTGACTCTTCCGGTTCATTGCAGCACTGATTACAATAGCCAAGATGTGGAAACAACCCAAATGCCCACCAGCAGAGGAATGGATAAAGAAGACGTGGTGTGCATATATAATGGAGTGTTACCCAGCCACCAAAAAAAAAAATGAAATGATGCCACTTGCAGCAACAGAGATGGACGCAGAGACTGTCATACTGAGTGAAGTCAGAGAAAGAGAAACATCGTATGACATCCCTTGTATGCAGAACCTAAAAAGAAATGATACAAATGAACTTATTTGTAAAACAGAAAGAGAGTCACAGACTTAGAGACTGAACTCATGGTTACCAGAGGGGAATTTTTAATGTAAATATATCCCAAGCAGTATTTGGGACATACTTATGCTAAAAGATGTATTTGTTGTTTATCTGAAATTCAAATATAACTAGGTATTCTATATTTTTATTTGCTAATTCTGGTCATCCTATAGGAACAATGAAACATTCCCAGGCTCCAGTCTCACAGGTGGAAACAAAAAGTTAAGAAAAAGAAAGAGAGGTGGCCTGGTGGGGCTACAAGAAGTCTCAGAGCTAACAGGAGGGGGAGCACACTGGAGGTGATGCAGGAAGCCCTTCCAGGATTGAATGAGGATTCAGCATCATCTCTCGGGATTTCCAGGCTGGAGAAGGGATGCCAAGGAGAAGTGACTCTTCCGGTTCATTGCAGCACTGATTACAATAGCCAAGATGTGGAAACAACCCAAATGCCCACCAGCAGAGGAATGGATAAAGAAGACGTGGTGTGCATATATAATGGAGTGTTACCCAGCCACCAAAAAAAAAAAATGAAATGATGCCACTTGCAGCAACAGAGATGGACGCAGAGACTGTCATACTGAGTGAAGTCAGAGAAAGAGAAACATCGTATGACATCCCTTGTATGCAGAACCTAAAAAGAAATGATACAAATGAACTTATTTGTAAAACAGAAAGAGAGTCACAGACTTAGAGACTGAACTCATGGTTACCAGAGGGGAAGGATGGGGGAAAGGGAGAATTAGGGAGCTTGGGATGGACATGTGCAGAGTGCTATATTTAAAATGGATCACCAGCAAGGACCTACTGTATAGCACAAGGAACTCTTCTCAATGTTATGTGGCAGCCTGGATGGGACAGGAGTCTCAGGAAGAATGGATATATGCATATGCATGGATGAGAAACTATCACAACATTGCTAATTGGCTATGAAAGTGAAAGTGTCATTTCTAACTCTTTTCGAGCCCGTGGACTGTAGCCTGCCAAGCTCCTCTGTCCATGGGATTCTCCAGGCAATAATACTGAAGTGGATTGCCATTTCTTCCAGGGGATCCTTTCTGACCCAGGGATTGAACCCAATTGATCCAATCCAATCTCTTGCACTACAGACAGATTCTTTACTGTCTGAACCACCCCAGTTCGGTTCAGTTTAGTTCAGTTCAGTTGCTTAGTCGTGTCCAACTCTTTGTGACCCCATGGACTGCCAGGCCTCCCTGTCCATCACTCCCAGAGCTTGCTCAAGCTCATGTCCATCAAGTCAGTGATGCCATCCAACCATCTCATCCTCTGTCATCCCTTTCTCCTCCCACCTGCAATCTTTCCCAGCATCAGGGTCTTTCCCAATGAATCAGTTCTTCACAGCAGGTGGCCAAAATATTGGAACTTTAGCTTCAACATCAGTCCTTCCAGTGAATATTCAGGACTGATTTCCTTTAGGATGGACTGGTCGGATCTCCTTGCAGTCCAAGGGACTCTCAAGAGTCTTCTCCAACACCACAGTTGAAAAGCATCAATCTGCACTCAGCTTTCTTTATAGTCCAACTCTCTCATCCATACATGACTACTGGAAAAACCATAGCCTTGACTAGAGAAAGTAATGTATTTGTTGGCAAAGTAATGTCTCTGCTGTTTAGTATGCTGTCTAGGTTGGTCATAGCTTTTCTTCCAAGGAGTAAGCATCTTTTAATTTCATGGCCGCAGCCACCATCTGCAGTGATTTTGGAGCCCCCCAAATAAAATCTGCCACTCTTTCAACTGTTTCCCCATCTATTTGCCTTGATGTGATGGAACCAGATGCCTTGATCTTTGTTTTCTGAATGTTGAGCTTTAAGCCAACTTTTTCACTCTCCTCTTTAACTTTCACCAAGAGGCTCTTTAGTTCTTCTTCACTTTCTGTTGTAAGGGTGGTGTCATCTGCATATCTGAGGTTATTGATACTTCTCCCAGCAGTCTTGATTCAGCCTGTGCTTCATCCAGCCCAGCATTTCTCATGATGTACTCTTCATATAAGTTAAATAAGCAGGGTGACAATATACAGCCTTGACATACTCCTTTTCCTATTTGGAACCAGTCTGTTGTTCCATGTCCAGTTCTAACTGAACCACCCTGGAAGCCTGTATATTGGCTATGCATGCATGCTAAGTTGCTTCAGTTGTGTCCAACTCTTCATCCCCATGGACTATAGCTTGCCAGGCTCCTTTGCCCATGGGATTCTCCAGGTGAGCATACTGGAGTGGGTTGCCCTGCTCTCCTCCAGAAACTGGCTATACTCCAATATAAAGTTTAAATATGTTTAAAAGAAAGAAATGAAGTGATTATTCTGCTGCAGGAGTATGTGATCAAGACACATCTAGGCCTAGAAGTGGAAGCCTGCTTCTCACCAGGGCTGCAGCGGCATTTCTGTAAGCACTGATCCCCACACACCCACCCCAAGCTTTGCACCAACCCATGAAGAGGAAAGGGGATGGGAGGAAGAGACTGGATATGGTTGCTATCAAGCTGAAATGATCTTTCAGGCCTTCTAGGGGAGTGTGTTGATATTGCTGAATTTAACTGGTTTACCTGGAAAAGACATTATTTTTCTGCAGTTAGCATGCTGCTGCTGCTGCTAAGTCACTTCAGTCGTGTCCGACTCTGTGCGACCCCATAGACGGCAGCCCACCAGGCTCCCTTGTCCCTGGGATTCTCCAGGCAAGAACACTGGAGTGGGTTGTCATTTCTTTCTCCAGTGCATGAAAGTGAAAAGTGAAAGGGAAGTCGCTCAGTCATGTCTGACTCTTAGCAACCCCATGGACTGCAGCCCACCAAGCTCCTCATCCATGGGATTTGCCAGTCAAGAGTACTGGAATGGGGTGTCATTGCCTTCTCCAGCAGTTAGCATGGAGCCTCACTATTAAAAAGCAAATCCAGTGATCAGAACATTTTTAGGATTTAACACATTGCACATGTCCAGCCTCTGTGAGGCATTTGAAAATTCATACTCACCATATACATGGGCTTCAAGTCTTTTTAAGCACTGACTGGAGGTCCATGACTTCTTTTTCTTTTTAATTTTATGAATGAATGGATAAAGAAGACGTGGTCCATATAGACAATGGATATTACTCAGCCATCAAAAAGAATGAGATAATGCCGTTTGCAGCAACATAGATACAACTAGAGATGATCTTACTAAGTGAAGTAAGTCAGAAAGAGAAAGAGAAATACTGTATGATATGACTTATATGTGGAATCTGAACTATGACACAAATGAACATATCTATGAAAGAGAGACAAACTCACAGACATAGAGGCCAGACTAAGGCAGATAGGGGACAGGGGAACGGATGAAGTGGGAATTCAGGATTAGCAGATGCAAGCTATTATATATAGAATGGATGAGTAACAAGGTCCTCCTCTATAGCACAGGGAATTATATTCAATATCTTGTGATAAACCACAATGGAAAAATATTTTTTAACATGTACATATATACATATAACTGCACTTTGATGTACATAGAAATTAACTCTGCACTGTATTAATAAGTCAACTATACTTCAGTAAAAATAAATAAACCCAGATTTCTCTGATTCCAAAGCCTGTGGTTTTCCCACAGTGCCTGACTGCCCAGCCACCACATTTCTCTATTTCACGAGAAATTCCTGCATCCCTTGGTTGGCTCTAATTATAGTCTTTCTAAAAAGGAATGTGCTGGGCCTTCTTCCTGGCATGAACTGCACCTCGCTGGGAATACCAGGCATCTTTAACATTTCATTTATTAATAAACACTTACATATTCTACTTCTGTGTGCCAGACTCTGGGTTCAGGCAGTGTGCACCATTAACTCAATTTCTATAACAATAAATGGTCATGAAAATAAGTACTAGTGAAGCACCATTATTATTACTATCATCGTACAGATAATGAAACAAAAGTACAGAGAAGTTAACTGACTGGCCCAAGGTCACACAGCTGGTAAGTTTTGCAAAACCAGGATTCACATCAATGCAGTGTGACCCCCCCCTTTCCTTTTAGAGATTCAGACTTCTCATCCTAACCTCTACCCTACCTCCTATGAGTGCTGAGATGGGGGAGGTCAAGGACTTGAAAGGCCCCCAAAGAAAGAGGTCCTGGAAAAGCCCAAATCTTTAAAAAATAAGTATCTTAAGATAAATATCAGATGATACCCCTTATATGTGGAATCTAATAAAAAAATGATATAAAAAAAGCTTATTCACAAAACAAATTGACTCACAGATCTCGAAATCAAACTTGTAATTACCAAAGAGGAAACGTGGAAGGAAGTGATAAATTAGGAGATTCGGACTGACACATATACACACTACTGTGTATAAAAAAAGTAACTAATAAGGTCCTGCTGTACAGCACAGGGAACTCTATTCAGTATTCTGTAATAACATATATAGGGAAAGAATCTAAAAAAGAACGGATATATATGTGTGTACAACTGACTCACTTTGTTGTACACCTGAAAATAACACAGCATCAGAAGTTAACTATAAAGTGAAAGTGAAGTCACTCAGTCGTGTCCAACTCTTTGTGACCCCATGGACTGTAGCCTACCAGGCTCCTCCGTCCATGGGACTTTCCAGGCAATAGTACTGGAGTGGGTTATGCTCCAATAAAAATTAAAAATGTAACGCTTCCCTGGTGGTTAGCCCATTTGTCACAGCTGCGGAGCCCTCGTGCTTTGAGCTCCTGCTGTGCAGCCAGAGAAGCCACCGCCGTGAGAAGGCAAGGACCACAGCCCGAGCGTAGCCCCTGCTCGCCACGACCAGAGGAAGCCTGCGTGCAGCCGCCAAGACCCAGCATAGCCAGGCAAGAACGAGAAACAAATACATAATGTTCAAAGCACATACATACGTATCGAAAGTGAAAACTGGCTTGGCACAGCTATAGCTCCTGGCAACTCTCAGTTCTGGTTAAAAAAACCAAACAAACAGGCCATTAAACATTTTTAGTGTTTAGGAAATGTTTATGGCCTCTAAAAAGGCTCCTTCTTTCTTTCTTTCTTTCTTTTTTTTTTCTCCTAAGCATTTATCTATTTGGCTGCACCAAGTCTTATTTGTGGCACGCAGAATTCTGGATCTTTGTTTAGGCATGTGGGAACTAGTTGCCTGACCAGGGATTGAACCCAGGCCCCCTGCATTGGGAGCGTGGACTCTTAACTGCCAGACAACCAGGGAAGTCCCCAAGGCTCCTTCTTTTGAGATTGAAAACCAAATCTCTAGTCTTCGTGGTATTAACCCTCATTGCAATAGCTTCCTCTCCCCCACACGCCCTGTGATCTCAGACAAGGACCCTTGCAGGGGATGGAGGAGCCGCCTGGCCGCGTCCGCTTTGAGCACACAGTCTGACCTCCGCTGGGAAGACGCAGCAACCAGCGGAAAACCTTTGCCTCTTGGAGTCACTTGGTTTTGGCAAGATGCGGGACGTCCCGCCTTTCAGAGATTCTTGTGTGCTAAGAGGCAGAGTTCTCGGAACTCCTCAGTCGTTTACATCTGTCACTGGCTTTTCCCCATCAGGTCCTATCAGGGACCTGGCATGATGAAGGGCAGAATGTGAGACGGGTAGAGAAAGAGAACAGTGAAAACTCCCTCTGCTCTACACTGGATCAGAAGAGATGCCCTAATAATGTGTAACAATAACCAGTAGCTGCTGGGCCTCACCACTCACTTCTCAACCAACCTTGGGCAATTTGCTTAACTGCATGAGCTCTCAGCTTCCACGTCTATGCTCAGACGCTCGGTCATGTCTGACTCCTTGCTTCCCCACCAGACTTCTCTGTCCGTGGGATTCTCCTGGCAAGAATACTGGAACGTGTTGCCATGCACTCCTCCAGGGGATCTTCCTGAGCTAGGGATCAAACCTGCATCTGCTTCTCCTACATTGGCAGGTGGATTCCTTACCACTGCTGCTGCTGCTGCTAAGTGGCTTCAGTTGTGTCTGACTCTGTGCAACTCCATAGATGGAAGCTCACCAGGCTCCCCCGTCCCTGGGATTCTCCAGGCAAGAACACTGGAGTGGGTTGCCATTTCCTTCTCCAATGCATGAGTGCCATCTATATATTAGGATTGATAATAGCAGCTACCTCTTAGGGTTGTTATTGAGGATTAAATGCCATAGTGTATGTAAAAGGCATAGTTCAAGCCAAATTACAAGAACTCAAGGAATGTGAACTATGGCTATATAATAGACACCAGCTTAATGCAATTTGCTATTTTTAAAATTCACTTTATTGAAATATAACTTTTTGTTATTACTCAGCATATCTTGGTAAAATACAACAGGGCATCTTGTAATTTTTGTAGTAATTTTATGGAGTAGGCTAAGCTGCTCTAAGAAAAAGAAGCAAAGTGCAGTGAATCAAAGAACAATGAAGCTTATTTGTCTCCCAAGTAACAGTCCAAGGTGAGTGCCCAAGTAGTGAAGTACAGATGATTCACAATGTCATGTTATTTCTGCTATATAGCAAACTAATTCAGTTACACACACACACACACACACACATTCTTTTTCATATTCTCTTCCATTATGGTTTATCACAGGATACTGAATATAATTCCTTGTGCTGCACATGGGTGCAAAGTCACTTCAGTCATGTCCAACTCTTTGTAACGCTATGTACTGCAGCCCACCAGGCTCCTCTGTCCATGGGATTTCCCAGGCAAGAATACTGGAGTAGGTTGCCATTTCATTCTCCAGGGGAGCTTCCAGGCCCAGGGATCGAACCTGCATCTCTCACCTCTCTTGCAGTGGCAGGCGGGTTCTTTAGCACTAGTGGAAAGTCTGTGCTCTGCAGCAGGGCTTTGTTGCTTATCTATTCTATGTATCATAGAACAGTTGCTACTTTATGTGAGCCCCATTACACCTATGAACCCCAAGCTGTATTCCCTATTTTACAGACTTTAAAAAAAGGTGTAGGATAACTCACTTTCCCAGGCCATGTAGCTAATAGTCAGATATGCAGAGTGTGACTCAAAGTCTTGGTTTTCTGCTTATTATATTGCCTGGAGACAGCGTTAGCAGTAACCTTCCTCCATCAAAACACATTCATACACACTGTATCTTGTTCCTGAGCTCCAGGAGAGCAGTCTTTACAACTTGGTCGTTGGTTTTCAGTATTACTCAGTGTAGTAGAATAACCCTAGCAAGCTGAGGTGAGCCAGGCAGTTCAAGAGGTAAAGCACCATGGGGAGTTTGCCAGACATTTCTCTCTTGGCAGAGATAAAGGCTTGAAGCTGAGTTGAAGAATCCAATGGGTAGTGGCTGAGTGCCATCAGAAAGTGTGAAAGTCCTTATTATAACCCTCAATATCATGTTCCTACCCAGCGGCATCAGCCTACTAAAAATAAGATAGCTATTTCCCAAGATTAATTAAAAAAAAAGGGAAGAAGCTGGAAGGGTGGGGGTTTCGGCATTGGTCTGGGGAAGGGGAACTAGGAGACGACAGACATGAAAATAGAAGCTGATGGACACTGTGTAATTTCCAACAGTTGATAATGTCACACTGCAAGGTTGGTGGTTCTACTGAGATAATTGCCATTCCCCAGATTACTGTCTTTACCAGAGAAAGAAATGATTGCCGTGTGTGAGACATCATGCTGCCTCTAGCTTCTTGAGACATGGCAGTGATTAATGAGAGACTAGGCTTGAGATTTGCAAATCTTTCACCTCGAGTTGGGGACTTACAGGAACAGAGAGACAGCTCCTAAGAAGAAAACATGATAAACTGTGCTCCACAGACAGGGAGACTGAGATGCTTACAGAATGACTCAGAGCAAGTCTGGATCTGAAAAACGATGCTTTAACCCTATTGACCTCTTGAGGTTTTTTTTTCCCCCTGCTGCAGAGAGTCAAGCCAAAATACTCATCATAAGGACTGATGCTGAAGCTGAAGCTCCAATATTTGGCCATCTGATGCAGAGAGCCAACTCACTGGAAAAGATCCTGATGCTGGGAAAGATTGAGGGCAGGAGGAGAAATGGGCAACAGAGGATGATAGCATCACCAAATCAATGGACATGAATTTGAGCAAACTGGAGGAGATGGTGGAGGACAGAGGAGCCTGGAATGCTGCATTCCATGGGGGTCACAAAGAGTCAGACACTAACAATACTAATAGTTATTGAGTGCTTATGATTCTTCAGGCATTTAGTATGAAGGTAGGGCTTCCCTGATAGCTCAGTGGTAGATAATCTGCCTGCCAATGCAGGAGACACAGATTCGATCCCTGGGTGGAGAAAATCCCCTGGGGAAGACAATGGTAACCCACTCCATTATTCTTGCTTGGGAAATCCCATAGACAGAGGAGTCTGGTGAGCTACAGTCCATTGGGTCACAAAGAGTCGGATACAACTGAGTGACTAAGCAACAACAAGTTTCTATTAGTGTCTTTATTTGACAGATGGAGAAAGTGAGCCTTAGAGAGGCTGAATGTCATGTTGAATAGGAGATGTTGCCAGTCCTTGGACCAGACCTAGCTCAGTCGGGATCCTAGCTCATATCCTGCAGAATGTAGCTCCCAGCCCCTGAATTCCTCATGCCCCACAGCATCTAGTAAAAGGACCAGATTCTTAGGGAGGTTCATTCTCCAGGAAAGTGATTCTCAAGCTTTGGTTACATCAGAATCACCTGGAGAGCTTCTTAAAATACAGATTCTTGGCTTGATCTACCCATATTCTGATCCAGTAGGTCTGGGAAGGGCTTGGACATTATATTTCTAATTAGCCTCCAGATCTTCTGGTCTCTGCTTGTCCATGGACTGCACTTTGAGTAGCAAATCCCTGGAAGCCACCCCACCTCAGCCCCTACCTCCAGGTCTAGTCACATTGAAACTGTGGCTGAGCCCTAATCCTGTTCCATGACCAAAACATCTTTAATCAAATTAGAATAAAGAGGATTTATTTTGAGAGACATTGAGAAAAACGGGGACTGTCTGGCCTGCCTGAGTCGTGTAGTGACCACATGTTTTCTTCCCAGACTTAGAAGGGATAGTTCTTATATAAGAGTAAAACTGTTTTACATTTGTTTAGCACTGTAAAAATAAAGTGCTCTTTTCATATACCTGGATACATAACCTAAACTCGTAAATATATCTTCACACCATGTGGGCCATAATCTAGTCCAACAAGCCATGAAACATAGAATACTCAGAGAATGCCTTCCTTGATCTGGAGGCCTAGGCAGAGAAGTCAGAGCTGCAGTCATTACTGAGAAAGGGAAAAATCAAATTCAAATGGCTCTAACCCTAAAAATCTACGAGGCTCCTGGTTCACGATTTCAAAGTTAAAGGGCTTTCATGTGATGTCAGTGAATACCACAATGAGATGGATTGAGGAAGGAAAGATGGACGTTAGAAAAAGAGAAAATGAGATAAAGAGTCCCAGAGCATCCCTGGCTTCCCCTGTGGCTCAGCTGGTAAAGAATCTGCCTCCATTGCGGGATACCTGGGTTCAATCTCTGGGTTGGGAAGATTCCCCGGAGATGGTAAAGGCTACCCACTCCAGTATTCTGGCCTGGAGAATTCCATGGGTCGCAAAGAGTTGGACATGGCTGAGCTACTTTCACTAATGCATCCGTAACCCTCTAGCCAGAGGGAGCAGACACCCTCACTTACCATGGCTAGTCCTCCTTTGAACCTCGAAGCCCTGTCCATCTGGGTCACTTTCCTTTCTCTCTTTGGCCTCTGAAAAGCCCGGGACACATTAATGAATTTATTCCTGGATTATATTAGGGCAGGAGGGAGAGAGGGAGGGAGGGAGAGAAAAAGCCACTCTCCAGATGAGAACCTTGCTTTGTAAATGTCTCTCTTTTTAATCCCTCTGAACAGGAAACCACTGTAACAGACTCTGATTTCTCTCAGGATCTAGGTCAATTTCAATGTAATCTCTCGTTTCCTCTAACCCTCAGCCTGGCCTTCTGCTTTCATCTCTTAAAGCAGCAAAGACACCCTCGCCCTCACCGAACACCCCACAAACACAAACTCACTTGTTTTGCACATGTGTTTTGCCTGACTCTGCCTTGGCTGCTCTATCAAACAGGAAAGAAAGGCCGTTTCCAGCATTTCCTCCCCAAGGTGTTGGATTGAGGGGCAAGTGAGAAAGGAGTGGGTGGGGTGGGGGTAGGGGAGAGAACAGCTGCTCCTCTCATTAAGATGTTTTTCACCCTAGATCTGCGAGGGGGACACATCTGGGAGAGAGGATTAGGTGAGAGAGGGCTTTGCTGATTAAGACTCAATTATTCATTATTGCATGCTTACATATCCTGAGGTCTATTATTTAATAGTAATGACCACAGGATCATATATTAATACTTTGTAACATTCAGTAATAAGACTCAGTCTACCCAAGACTTACTAATCCCCTTTTCCTCCTAACTTTTTAAGAAGTTACTTTGGTTTATTTCAACCATGTTTCCTGTTTGACTCTCCCTGGTCCAGTTTAAGAAGTCCCGAGCCCTTTTCCCAGACTCTGGACACCTTGGTATTTCCTTAGAAAGATGCTGACTAATGAGTCTTGGGCAGGGGTTTCCCTGGTGACTCAGTGGTAAAGAATCTGCCTGCCAGTAAAGGAAACATGAGTTCGATCCCTGGTCCATGCTGCAGAGCAACTAAGTCAGTATACCACATCCATTGAGCCTCTGCTCTAGAGGCTGGGGGCCTCAACTAATGAAGCCCTTGTCCCTTGGAGCCTGTAGTCCCCAACAAGAGAGCCATGGCAAGGAGAAGCCCGCTTCCATGAAGGGTAGCCCCTGCTGGCCACAACTAGAGGAAAGCCCGTGCAGCAACGAAGACCCAGCACAGCCGAAAATAATAAATTAAATAAAAAAGAAATCGGAGATCTCTCCCCAGTGCCCAGGGATGTGCTGCAGAAGCCCTGCCAGAGTGCCTAGGGTTGCTTTAGAGATGGGGTCCTCACAGCAGAGCTCTCTTCCCCTTGGCAGGAAGGGGCAGAGGCTGAGCTGAGCTCTGGCCGATGCGGAGCACTCTGGCTGGCTTGTAGGGTGTGTCTGTCCAGTTCCTTCACTGGAAACTCTCATCACATTTCTGACAGGGGTTTCATGCCTATAACCTCGTCCAAGGTTGTTGTTGTTGTTGCTAAGTCGCTTCAGTCGTGTCCAGCTCTTTGCGACCCCATGGACTGTAGCCCACCAGGCTTCTCTGTCCATGGAATTCTCCAGGCAAGAATACTGGAGTGGGTTGCCATGCCCTTCTCCAGGGGATCTTCCTGACCCAGGGATCAAACCTGTGTCTCCTGTAGCTCCTGCATTGCAGGAAGATTCTTTACCACTGAGCCACTGCCACTGAGCCACTGGGGAAGCCCTCCTCCAAGGTAGAGGGGCAAAAATCTATATTTGATAGGAAAGACTCCTGACTTAATTAGGACAGAATTTTATTTTTGCCCCCTCTTGCCCCTTTAACTTTTGTCTAATGGAGGAAGCTTTTCCCCTTGACCTGGATGGAAATCCAGGAGAGCTCCATGTTGTTTTGGTCCACTCTTATATAATAAACAGAGCTGCACTACCTTTAGGTCTCAAACATGCTCCTAATTTAGGAATGAAAGCGTCCAGTCCAAAATATTAAATTGCTTCTAGCCACAAACTTGTTTTAACCCACAAAGTGGAGGCTATTTGTGTAGTAAAAGATAATGCAGAAGTCAAGAACCTGAATGAAGGGCCAAAGCAGATTTAATTCAGGACTTCCCATATTTGACCATCCACTGTCTGCTTAGGTTCCATTTCCACAACCACTTGGAGTGTCTGGCTTATCTCAGAAATCTTCTTCAATTCCTAACCCACAGTTTCCCCTTCCTCGCTACTCCAGAGTTGAATTCCTTTCTCTCGGTTTGATTACATTCAACACTTACTAGTTGATATTCACAATACGGCCAAGGTACTACGTTTGCTGTTGGAAGACAAATTAGAGATGAGTTTGGTCCTTGATTTCAAGCTATCTCTATCTCTGTTATCTGAAAGTGAAAGTGTTAGTCACTCAGTCGTGTCCTACTCTTTCCAGGCTCCTCTGTCCATGGAATTCTCCAGACAAGAATACTGGAGTGGGTTGTCATTCCCTTCTCTAGGGGATAGTCCCCACGCAGGGATGGAACCCAGGTCTCCTGAATTGCAGGCATACTCTTTACCGTCTGAGCCAGCATGGAACCCTACCTATCTATTAACACCTTCCTACCTACAATCTCTATCTATAGAAAGATAAATGGTGTGGTACATATATTTATATATGGGATAGATACATACAAAAATAAATAAATACAGACACGCACACAGAGATACATATTCTGATGAGAGTAGAGGGGGAGAAGAGGCTAAAAGAAGTGATGGAGAAATAAAATGGAAGCCTCTTGGCACATATGCTTTGCAGACACTCACAAAGTGCCTGAGTGTTCAGGAAAGGAGTATTCGTGTGTAATACTGCTGGGGGATCGTGACCTTGCCAGCTCTTCATGATCTGCCTTCCTGCTCTTCTCCAGCCCCATCTCACAGACATCCCCCCAGCCCTGTGTCAGGCACGTTCACTTTCTTTCAGTTCTTCGTCTTCTACTTTTTAAAGAACTAGTTTTCTTTGTTTTGACTGTCCTGGGTTTTCAGGAGCTGCGGTGCGTGGGCTCCTTGTTGCAGTGGCTTCTCCTGTTGTGGAGCACGGGCTCTAGAGCGCTCAGGCTTCAGCAGCTGCAGCTCCCAGGTCCCAGAGCACAGGGCCAACAGCTGTGCTGCCTGGGCTTGGCTGCTCCGTGGCACGTGGGATCTTCCCAGATCAGGGATCGAACCTGCGTCTCCTGTGTGGGCAGGTGGATTCTTTACCACTGAGCCACCAGGGAAGCCCTCTTTCAGTTCTTCTAAACCAACCCTGACCCTTCCACCGCAGGACCCTGGAACATACACTTCCCTCCACCTGGAACAGTATGCCTTACTCATCATCACCTCAGAAAGCTTCCCTGGGTCCTAGGGCAGGCATCCGACCCCCACTATTCTCACCGCCCCCTACATCCTGGTCGTACTGCTCACAATTGTGTTAAACAACCACCATAAAATTAGATGCTCAGAGACTCTGGCCTTGCCCAGAGGAAAAGTTATCCTGGCCATCAATATACTCCCAGACGCTGGAACAACATCTTGTACATAGTAGATACTCACTGAATATTTTTGAAGGGATTAATAAACATGGCATTTAAGATTCATTCTCCTATCTTCTTCTTTTTCTCTCTCTTCCAGCCCAGTTTTCCTTTTTTTTTTTTTTTTTTGACCCCTTACCTCTCGTAATGTTCTTTTCTCTTGGTTCTGCACAGTTTAAGAGTCCCGCTGCGGTCTGCTGGGAGCTGTCCCGAGAACTGAAAGATGATCCCTCCTTTGTTTACTTCTGGAGGTCTCATTCTGGGAGATAATAATGTAGGTGTTGCAAGTCATTCATCCAAAGATACCCCATGGGATTTGACTGAGAGGAGATGCTACTTAGACTGTGACTTGAGCCTAAGCCTGCCTGTGGGGCGGGGGCTCAACCTTGCATTATTTACTTATTTATTTAGTTTTGCTTTTCTTTGAGGCATGCAGAATCTTAGTTCCCTGGCCAAGGACTGAAACTGTGCCCCTGCAGTGACGTGTGCATATGTGTTAGTCACTCAGTCATATTTGACTCTGCGACCCGATAGACTGCAGCACCCCAGGCTTCCCTGTCCTTCACCACCTCCCAGAGTTTGCTCAAACTCCTGTCTATTGAATCAGTGACGCTATCTAACCATCTCATCCTCTGTCGCCCCCTTCTCCTCCTGCCCTCGATCTTTCCCGAGATCAGGGTCTTTTCTGATGAGTCAGCTCTTCACATCAGGTGGCCAAAGTCCTGGAGCTTCAGCTTCAGCATCAGCTGAAGGTCGATTGGGAGGCAATGAAAGAAAGATAAGAGAACTTTCAGAACTCAGAAGGGGACATCTTCAGACCAAGATACTCTTCTGACACCTGGGAAAAGAAAGGGGAGGAAGAAGGGTTGGATGGGGAAGTCGCCGATGGCATGTGTTTATTTATTATTTATTTTCTTTATTTAGCTGCACCAAGTCTTGGTTGTGACACGCAGGCTCTTTACTTGCAGCCTGTGGGCTCTAGCCCAAGGTCCCTGCATTGGGAGTGCAGAGTCTTAGCCACTGGACCCCCAGGGAAGTCTCAGATGGCAATGTTGTTCTTACAAAGTCTTGGCAGACCCAGCAGGGGAGCTCTAGAGCAAGGAGCAAAGACTCAGGTTTGCAGAGTTTTGCACTGAGCAGAAACTGAACCAGCCAGGTCCCTGTAACTCTGCAGTGCTCTGTCATTGCCAGGGGGCTCCTCGGGAGGATGGAAACCAGGCAGAGTCAGGAGGTGACAGCAGCTGGGGGCTGTCAGCCAACTGCATCCTTTGAAGCTAAAAAGCAAGTTCTTTCTCTAAGGACAATCCTGCTGTATTCCCCATGGCAGACACTGTGACATCTGCAGGTAATTTTATGAGAAACCTATGAAGGCTAGGAAATGTCTGGAAAGCAGATTTAAGAAAGTGCCACATTAAAGGTCTGACGTATGTGCCCTTCTAGGACTGTTAATGTGGTGTTCTTATTCTTCAGGACACAGTCTCCCTGAGGCCCCTGGAAGACAAGGTCCAGGGAACCCTTCCTCTTAGGGAGCCTGGGGAGAGCTCATGTGAACCAACGTGGCATCTTTCAATTTATAAGATGTGCGGGTCAGTGAACAAGAGAGGACCCAAAGGTCTCTGAGCCCGTCTCCTACCAGCTCTGCAGTTCCAGGCTTCCCAGGGCAGACCTGATCTCGACTGGCAACTTCAGAGACGAAAAAAAAAATGAACCCAAACAGACGAAGCAGAAAAAGCACAGATCTGGGGAGGGGTGTGCAAGGTCCTGATGATATCCAATGATGCCTTTACACACTCATTTTCACTTTCATGTCCCTTTCTCACTTGTGCACATCTGGAGGACAGCCCACCACACATGCAGAGTTGCACACAATGAAAACGTTTGTCTGTGCCAAGTGGATATTCACCCTTGGGTTCACTTAACAAAACCACGTGGACACACACTCCTCAGACCCTGACGCAAGCTTGTGAGTTTACACTCTGCTATTCCAACCCACACTCATGCCCCAGCATCAAGCTTTCAAAAATTCCTTTGTGTGCGATGCTTACACAAACAAGAGACTATAACATTACATACAAAAGCCCCAACAACCTACAGAAACAGACAATCAAACAGACATTCAAAACACAGAGATTTTAGGGTAGATTAAAAATATCTGGAGGCTGTGCCTGAATGGCTTGAAAACATGCCTTGAAGGCTATTTCTCTCCTGGCTATAGATGCTAACACCCAGGGTTGGGGTGGAGCAAAATGTCTGATTTCCTAATCCAGAAGCACTTAGGGGGTCATCTTAGCCACCCTCCAGCCTCCTGCAGAAGGGACTAAAGTCATTAAGTCAGATGGTGAGGGGAAGAGAGCACTCGTATCCTTGTATCCTGGAAAGGGGGTCGCACATTTCTATAGAGGAGCAGAGTGGGGGGAATAGGGGCCCAAACTCTGCTTGCTGCTGCTAAGTTGCTTCAGTTGTGTCTGACTCTGTGCGACCCCATAGATGGCAGCCCACTAGGCTCCTCTGTCCCTGGGATTCTCCAGGCAAGAACACTGGAGTGGGTTGCCATTTCCTTCTCCAATGCGTGAAAGTGAAAACTGAAAGTGAAGTTGCTCAGTCATGCCCAGACTCTTAGCGACCCCATGGACTGCAGCCTACCAGGCTCCTCCATCCATGGGATTTTCCAGGCAAGACTGGGTTTAAATCCCAGCTTCGCCACTCTCTTCTGTGTGACCCCAGGCAAGTTAATCAACTTCTCTGTGTCTAATTTTCCTCACCTATAAAAGTGGGGATAATGATATTACTGAGAAAATGGGTTGCTGAGAGACTAGACCAGCCAATATTTGTGAAGTGCTGAGAATGGGCCTGCTACAGCAGAAGAGCAAAGTGAGTATTGGTTTTAATTCTACTCCTGAGAATTCTCCACCCTGGGGCTCCCAGGCTCCCTCCCCTGGCGCACCCCACCCCATCTCCCTACACAAGCCTCCTTGCAGCTGCCAGCTCCTAGCTTCCACCGGCAGGAGCTGCTCTCTCCCAGGTCTTTCTCCCTCCTCCCCTTCCCTGTTCCTGGTTCCTACAAATGAGATTGCTGGAGAGAGCAGTGGTTGTGTGTGTAGGAAGAGGAAGCCGAAGCCAGTCTCCAGTCTCAGCTGCCTGCCTGGGGAGCTGCCAGGCTCGGGTGCTTGGTTGACTACCCCTGTCTGCCCTGGAAATCAGGGCTTTCCCAAGGGCAAGGGCAGGGAGGTGCTGTGAGGTGAATTCTCCGCCAACTACCTTCTGGTGCAAATATAAGTAGGGAGATGGGAGGAGACAGCTTCTCCACTGGTCTGAAGATACATATATACCTAGAATACTGGAGTGGGTAGCCGTTCCCTTCTCCAGGGGATCTTCCTGACCCAGGGATGGAACAGGAGTCTCCCACATTGCAGGCAGATTCTTTACCTTCTGCGTCACCGGGGAAGCCTATACATACATACATATATATATATATAATTTTTTTTCCCCTTCAAAGCCCATAGCTCCGCCTCTCATCCTCCTGTTTGTAATTTTTCCCAAAGAAGAGAGAACCGTTATTCCTCCAAAGGACCGCCTTCTCTCGAATCCCGCTCATCCTGAAGTCGCATATCTCCAACACAGGAGGATTCATTTCCCGAGAGTCCACTTGGCAATCAGCGGGTTCCCAGGTGAACTGAAATCCAGAATTATTCTCATCTGGCCGCCCTGGGAGTTGGTTGCAGCGCTCTCGCTCTCAGTACAACCTGTTCCTCCATCCTCTCTTCTCTCCTCCCCTCCCAGGCTGCTGCCCAGCTCAACTCCTCCCGCCCTCGCCCGGAGCCCCCAGCTGCGCCCTCGGGAGACACTCGCGGCCTCAGTGCCCGGAGGGGAGGCGGGAAGAGGAGGGGAGGGCGGGGGGAGGCGGGGAGCCACGCGGGGTGGAGGCCGGGCCTGCGGCTGGAGGTTGCCTCGGCTGGAAGGTGGCTTTTGGCTGCTTGGTAACGGGCTGCCAGAGCCGAGCGAGGCAGAGCGCAGGGCAGCGGCTTCTTGACGTCAGGACCCAGCGAGGGGACCGCGCCAGCCACCCAGCCCGCCCCACAGCGGGGCCGGCCGCCGGCTGGAGAGGAGTCCGGCGCGGGGCGCCCTGCGGGGTGAGGGGGGCGCGGGAATCGGTCCGCAGGGGCGCAGCATGCCCCCCGCCCCCGGGTCATGGAGATCTGGCTGCTGCCCAGCTCAACTCCTCCCGCCCTCGCCCGGAGCCCCCAGCTGCGCCCTCGGGAGACACTCGCGGCCTCAGTGCCCGGAGGGGAGGCGGGAAGAGGAGGGGAGGGCGGGGGGAGGCGGGGAGCCACGCGGGGTGGAGGCCGGGCCTGCGGCTGGAGGTTGCCTCGGCTGGAAGGTGGCTTTTGGCTGCTTGGTAACGGGCTGCCAGAGCCGAGCGAGGCAGAGCGCAGGGCAGCGGCTTCTTGACGTCAGGACCCAGCGAGGGGACCGCGCCAGCCACCCAGCCCGCCCCACAGCGGGGCCGGCCGCCGGCTGGAGAGGAGTCCGGCGCGGGGCGCCCTGCGGGGTGAGGGGGGCGCGGGAATCGGTCCGCAGGGGCGCAGCATGCCCCCCGCCCCCGGGTCATGGAGATCGCCCTGGTGCCCCTGGAGAACGGCGGTGCCATGACCGTCAGGAGAGAAGAGGAGGCCCGGACCACGGCGGGTCAGCTCCGCTGTCCCGCGACGGCCGCGCTCAGCGATGGACCCAAGCAGCCGGCGCCCCGGAGGCGCAGCGGCGCGGAGAGGGGAGTGGACCTGGGAGGCCGGCTGGTGCCACCACCTCGCCAGGAGCTGCCCCGGGCTAGCCCGCGGCCTCCGGAGGAAGAGGAGGGAGAAGGCGACCCCGCCCTGGGCGTGGCGGGGGACCAGGTGCTGGGCCCGGGGTCCCTCCATCACCAGCGCGTCCTCATCAACATCTCGGGGCTGCGCTTCGAGACGCAGCTGGGCACCCTGGCGCAGTTCCCCAACACGCTCCTGGGGGACCCGGCCAAGCGCCTGCGCTACTTCGACCCGCTGAGGAACGAGTACTTCTTCGACCGCAATCGGCCCAGCTTCGACGGCATCCTCTACTACTACCAGTCGGGGGGCCGGCTGCGCAGGCCAGTCAACGTCTCCCTGGACGTGTTCGCAGACGAGATCCGCTTCTACCAGCTGGGGGACGAGGCCATGGAGCGCTTCCGGGAGGACGAGGGCTTCATCAAGGAGGAGGAGAAGCCCCTGCCCCGCAACGAGTTCCAGCGCCAGGTGTGGCTGATTTTCGAGTACCCGGAGAGCTCGGGCTCTGCACGGGCCATTGCCATCGTCTCGGTCCTAGTTATCCTCATCTCCATAATCACTTCTGCTTGGAGACGCTGCCCGAGTTCCGGGATGAACGCGAGCTGCTGCGCCATCCCCCGGGCGCCCACCAGCCCCCGGGACCCCACAGGGGGCCCAATGGCAGCGGGGCCGCAGCGCCCCCTTCCGGCCCCACGGTGGCGCCTCTCCTGCCCAGGACCCTCGCTGACCCCTTCTTCATCGTGGAGACCACGTGTGTCATCTGGTTCACCTTTGAACTGCTGGTGCGCTTCTTCGCCTGCCCCAGCAAGGCCGAGTTCTCTCGGAACATCATGAACATCATCGACGTGGTGGCCATCTTCCCCTACTTCCTGGGCGTGGCGGGGGACCAGGTGCTGGGCCCGGGGTCCCTCCATCACCAGCGCGTCCTCATCAACATCTCGGGGCTGCGCTTCGAGACGCAGCTGGGCACCCTGGCGCAGTTCCCCAACACGCTCCTGGGGGACCCGGCCAAGCGCCTGCGCTACTTCGACCCGCTGAGGAACGAGTACTTCTTCGACCGCAATCGGCCCAGCTTCGACGGCATCCTCTACTACTACCAGTCGGGGGGCCGGCTGCGCAGGCCAGTCAACGTCTCCCTGGACGTGTTCGCAGACGAGATCCGCTTCTACCAGCTGGGGGACGAGGCCATGGAGCGCTTCCGGGAGGACGAGGGCTTCATCAAGGAGGAGGAGAAGCCCCTGCCCCGCAACGAGTTCCAGCGCCAGGTGTGGCTGATTTTCGAGTACCCGGAGAGCTCGGGCTCTGCACGGGCCATTGCCATCGTCTCGGTCCTAGTTATCCTCATCTCCATAATCACCTTCTGCTTGGAGACGCTGCCCGAGTTCCGGGATGAACGCGAGCTGCTGCGCCATCCCCCGGGCGCCCACCAGCCCCCGGGACCCCACAGGGGGCCCAATGGCAGCGGGGCCGCAGCGCCCCCTTCCGGCCCCACGGTGGCGCCTCTCCTGCCCAGGACCCTCGCTGACCCCTTCTTCATCGTGGAGACCACGTGTGTCATCTGGTTCACCTTTGAACTGCTGGTGCGCTTCTTCGCCTGCCCCAGCAAGGCCGAGTTCTCTCGGAACATCATGAACATCATCGACGTGGTGGCCATCTTCCCCTACTTCATCACCCTAGGCACCGAGCTGGTGGAACAGCAGCAGCCAGGGGGCGGGGGCGGCCAAAACGGGCAGCAGGCCATGTCCCTGGCCATCCTCAGAGTGATCCGCCTGGTCCGCGTGTTCCGCATCTTCAAGCTGTCCCGCCACTCCAAGGGGCTGCAGATCCTGGGCAAGACGCTGCAGGCCTCCATGCGGGAGCTGGGCCTGCTCATCTTCTTCCTCTTCATCGGGGTCATCCTCTTCTCCAGCGCCGTCTACTTCGCGGAGGCCGACAACCAGGAGACCCATTTCTCCAGCATCCCAGATGCCTTCTGGTGGGCGGTGGTCACCATGACTACAGTGGGCTATGGGGACATGAGGCCCGTCACCGTGGGGGGCAAGATCGTGGGCTCCCTGTGTGCCATCGCCGGGGTCCTCACCATCGCCCTGCCCGTGCCCGTCATCGTCTCCAACTTCAACTACTTCTACCACCGGGAGACGGACCACGAGGAGCAGGCAGCCCTTAAGGAAGAACAGGGCAGTCAGAGCCAGGGGACTGGACCGGCTGGCGGAGGCCAACGAAAGGTCAGCTGGAGCAAGGGGTCCCTCTGCAAGGTGGCAGGGTCCTTGGAAAATGCAGATGGCTCTCGAAGGGGTAGTTGCTCCCTGGAGAAGTGTAACCTCAAGGCCAAGAGCAATGTGGATTTGCGGAGATCGCTGTATGCCCTCTGCCTGGACACAAGCCGGGAGACGGATTTGTAAGGGGGTCCCAGGCTGACAGTTAGCCATGGGCTGGGGACAGCAGAGGCCTTCTAACCCTGGGGATCTACTTGACACCACAGAGTGTTTCAAGCCCACCCTGGTGCCTGGGTCTGTCCCTCTTTTCTCACTGCTCCCCTCCTGCCTCCCCCTCCACCTTGATCCTCTCATTTTCCCTCTTCTTTCCATGACCCCAAGGGTCGCCTATTTTTAAAAACTACCACATTCCATGACGCAGGAGCTGTGGAAATGGTGAGCGCTGTGAGATGGACGTCTTTGTAGCCAGTTTCCTATATCCAGCAGAAGGACAGCCCAAACAAAAATGACTTTAAAATAGCCCAAATCTCCAGGGATTTTGTAAAACCCCTCCTCACATCCCTGTGCTCCAGATTTGCTTTACAGATGATTATATTTGTGTATAAGGGGAAATAGTATTTTTATGGCTGGAGAGTGGATTTTTGTACCGCGGTTCAGATGGAGATATTTTGGATATATTTTCAAGACATATGTTGTACTTATGGAAGAGGTGGGTTTTGTGATGTTCTCATGCGAAACTTATCTTACAGCTGGAGACCCTGGTCCGGCCCTTCTAGCTCCTGTGTCAGTAAGCCCCGCTCTTTCCTGAGATGTAGTGGCGGTGCTTCGTGTCTAAGGCAGGCAGTGCTCTGGAAGAAAGGCAAGTCTAACTTTTTCCTGTGCGCCTTAAACAATTCTTGTAACTTTCTTCAAAAAGCATTTTAATGATGTAGGAGGAAGACGTCTGATAATTCATCCTTTTGAATTTTTATCCCAGGAAATAAAATATTACTCGATTAAGGCAAGTGTTAGTTTTTCTACAGCTGATGTATCTTTGGAAATTAAAAAAAAAAGTCTGTCCCTCACTGTTTATGGTTCTGGAGTCAGAGCAAACTGGACTGGGGTGTAGGAGGGCTTGGAAAGCTCATGGTTTGATTATTGACATCTCTTTGCTGGGCCCCTTTGTGCCTTGAAAACAAAGGGGTGGATTCTGTTTGTCTCAGGTGGTTAGAACACAGACACTCCTGGATGGCATTAGACCCAGCTGTCAGTGTGGTGTGTGGATGGAGTTAAAAGGCAAACGATGACCAGACCCTCCCCTTCTCCCTCCTGCCCGTAGCCCTGCTGCCCTCTCCTGGGGCTGGGTTTCCCAGCCTTTGTCTGCAGGTTTTAAGCCCCACTTAACATGATTCTCAGCTTTGAGAAACAAGCCTAGTTCTCCTGGATAGGAGTCCTCTCCGAAAAAGTGTAGCCCTGGTGGGAAAACCACAGAGGGAGGAGGCAGCACCTTATTATTATATTCCACCCCCCCCCCCCCCCCCCCCCCCCCCCCCCCCCCCCCCCCCCCCCCCCCCCCCCCACCCCACCCACCC
>SJYC01027773.1:0-21232 GCA_006408675.1 Madoqua kirkii | reverse complement strand
ACATCTCCCCATGCCCATCCCACCTCCTGAGGCAGCTTCCTGCCACGTCGGTTCATTTGTATCTAGTTTGCCTGGGTGGCTAGGTCGGGGGAGCCTCCTGGGTGTCCAGTTGTGCTCACCAAACCCTGATCTGTCTCTTCCAGTTTGATTTGACTGCACTCAACCTGCATTTGCTGTGAATGTCAACCCATGTAAGCAATGGAGCTGCAGGAGTGCCATGGCCTAGCGCCCACGAGCAAACAGGAAGGAAACAGGAACCTTTATAATCCAGTGTCCTTAAAGCTCTCACTAATTCATCTCTCCATTCATCTGCTAAATCTTTATTTGACAGCATTATTTACTAAGGGGCAGGCACCATGCTATGGGTTTCCCTGGTGGCTCAGCTGGTAAAGAATCTGCCTTCAGTGTGGGAAGCCTGGGTTCAATCCCTGGGTGGGGAAGATCCCCTGGAGCAGGGAATGGCTACCCACTCCAGTTTTACTGCCTGGAGAATTCCACGGACAAAGAAACCTGGAGGGCTACAGTCCACGGGGTCACAAAGAGTTGGTCACGACTTGGCAACTAACACAAAGCCGCCATGCTAAGGAGCTGAATCTAACTGGCAAGGGAGCGTCCCTCATTGGCTTCCTAGACTAGTGGTAGATGAATAAAATTTCCTGGGCTAGTAAGCAAATGAATAAAGAGATTTCCTCCTTTAAAAAAAAAGTTATTGGAGTACAGTTGCTTTGGGCCTCCCAGGTAGTGCAGTGGTAAAGAATCTGCCTGCCAGGGTGGAAGCCACAGGGGATGTGGATTTGATGCCTAGGTTGGGAAGATCCCCTGGAGGAGGAAATGGCAACCCACTCCAGTATTCTTGCCTGGAGAATACTATGGACAAAGGAGCCTGGTGGGCTACAGTCCATAGCGTCTCGCATAGTCGGACTTGCCTGAGCGACCAAGCACACACATAGTTGCTTTAAAATGTTGTGTTAGTTTCTGTTGTCCAGCAAAGTGAGTCAGCTGTATGTATACCTATACCCTCCCTGCCTTTTCTACATTTCTTTCCCATTTAGGTCACCACTGAGCACTGAGTGCTCAGAAGGAAGAGCAAAGAGTCAGACACGACTGAGCAACTAACACACAAGAGCCAAGGAGGAGATGGGCAGGGTTGTAACTGGGAGAGTGACGTGCTGCTTTAGAGAAGGATGAACCGTGCTCGAGGTGGAGGAAGACACAAGAGGAGGTGAAGAGTGGGGGACGGGAATGTGGGGGCCCCGGGGCACTAGGACTCTGCGTCCGTTATCCTGCAGAGGGGTGGAGGCAGGCGCTGGTCGGGGTGGAGCAACCAAGATTTCCCCTGGAGACACCCCACGGGCCACTCACCACCCTGGAGCAGGAACCTGCCTCTGCCTTCCCGGCGGCACCCCCAGAAGAAACACAGAGGACCGCATCCCCAAGGGAGACGCCTCGCAGATTTCTGCTAGAAGGCTAGCAATGCGTCCCAATCTGAGTTTTAAAAAATTTTAGGGGGCAAGAAAAGGCCCTTAGATGATGACCCCCTTAGTTGTTCAGCCAACGGGCAGGAGACCCAGCAGGTGTTTTGGAGCATTTGTCAAAAAATCAGCAGGAGTCATCCTTGGCGTGGACTGAAGGGCGGGAGGTGGGGGCAGGGCAGCCAAAAGCCCTGGAGGCTAGAGTTTCTCTTGACTACTCTACCACCAGGAACAGGAATGGAAAAAGCTAAGAAGGGCTGCCGAGGGTCCAGAAGAAAGCCTGGTGGGAAAGCCAGACTTCTATGTGCCGAGCGTTCAGCAAGTTCAGAATGGAGCTGTACGCACAGCTGGATGGGGCCCTTGGTTTGACCCCACAAGCGCTCCTCCCTGTATCTTTCAGGACCACAGGGGCCTGGAGGACAGCACGGTCTCTGTTCAGTCTGCCCACACTCCCCGCTCCTTCTGGGAGCTCACTGGTGGGCACCAGGTCTTTCTTCCATGTGTGTGAGAGACACGGAGTGATGGGGCTCAGAAGGAGCTGGAGGGAAGTGCTGATCTCCCAGGAGGCCAGCTTGGGGCCTCCCCCATCCCTGCCTCTCCCCCACCCCTGAGTTCTCTGTGTTTTCCTGCCTTTGTGACTTCCCTGCTCCAGGGGAGTTGCCTCTGCCTCCTCTAGGGGTCTGGCATCTGCTGCCGCAAACCGACCAGTCTTGGGTGCTGCAGTGGGGACAGAAAGGAGACCAATTTTGTCCTCAGCACACTCAGAGACAGGTGTGGGCAGGTGACACCCGCCTATGCATGAGGAGACACGTGCAAGAATGTGAGAATCGTAACAAAGCTAAAAATAAAGCCAAAGAAAACCAGCTTGAAATGTCCCAGCTTGACGTGTGATTGTGCTTAAAGATTTTGGGGGAGGGGTTGATCTAAGCCCAAGGGAGTTATTTGGACAAGGACTCCTGGGAGAAGTGATCTCAGAAGCAAAGTGAAGGGGAGAGAGCAGCATTTAAAAACATTTTTTTTTTCAATTGGAGTGTAGTTGATTTGCAATGTGCTGCAAGTTTCTGCTGTACAGCAAAGTGAATCAATTATGCATAAACATATATACATATGTATAGGCTCTTTTTTAGATTCCTTTCTCATATAGGATGTTACAGAGTATTGAATAGAGTTGCCTGTGGTATGGGCTTCCCTGTTGGCTCAGACGGTAAAGAATCTGCCTGAAGTGAGGGAGACCCAGGTTCAATCCCTGAGTGGGGAATATCCCCTGGAGAAGGGAATGACTATCCATTCCGGTATTCTTGCTGGAGAATCCCATGGACAGAGGAGCCTGGCAGACGACCAGGGGTTGCAAAGAGCTGCACACAACTGAGCAGCTAACACTAAGGCTGTGTTATATAGTAGGTCCTTACTAGTTATCTATGTTGTGTACAGTAGTGTGTTCACGTCAATCCAAATCTCCCAGTTTATCTCTCCCCCCAGTAAATAACCATAAGTTTGTTTTCTACAGGAGAATATCATTTAATGTGTATTAATCTACGTCTTCCTCATTGCCCACCCTCCTGCCTCCAGGAGCCTTCTGTCAACTCCCGCAGCCCTCTGTGTCACTTGTCTCTCCGTCCCTTGAGTTTCTCAGGTTAGGAGGTGGCCTGCTCACAGCACATGGTGCCTCGTGTCTCACTGGTAATAGATCAAAGCCAGGTGATCCCATAATGAGACCTGATAGTGATCTTACTGAACCTTGGGTTTGACATTGAAAGAATGAGCTTTGCCTTTATTTCTTAAGGGAAAGGCCACCCATCCCAGTGTTCTGGCCTGGAGAATTCCACGGGCTGTATGGGGTCACAAAAAGTTGGACACGACTGAGTGACTTTCACTTTCACTTAAGTCTGCAGTTTTCAGTGATCTGTGTTCTGCCACATATGAGGGCTGCTCTTGGGAGTCTGAGGCCTCATGTTTTGATGATGCTATATCGGAAGACCTGCTCTTTGGGAACTTCTGAGAGGTGGTGAAGCGATACAGTTGCAATGTCATGTTAATCAGAAATTTCCAAATTGTTTCAATGCCAAGACTGAAGATTTAGGCAGCAGCTTTGCTCTAAAGAGTGCAAACCGCTGCCCAGTACTTGTTTTGTAAACAATTGAGATGACTTGAACCTGAATGGGTGCCTCGTGGTGATCCACGCCAGTTACAGGAAACACACACAGAAAAGATCTCTGTGCACACCTGCATTTGTTCCTCCCCAGCTGATTAAACTTTCTATTCCTGCAACAATTTGCGTTTTTAAAAGGCTGCCATCTGGGAAATGCAGACGAGTGGTCCCAGTTGTGCTTAGGTGGCCAAGGCATCCAGTTGCAAGAATGTCCAGGTTGGACAGCTGAAAGTGTTTATGTGTCTATTCTTTTCTCCTTAGTGACATGCTATTATTATTTATTATTATTCTTTGGTTGTAGTAAAGTCACGTATAAACTCCACATCATTTCGACATCAGCTTGTTTTATTTTTAGTTTTTTGGCCATGCTTCACAGCATCCAAGCTCCTAGTTCACCAACCAGGGATCAAACCCACACCTCCTTCAGTGAAAGCACAGTCTCTACCACTGGACCACCAGGGAAATCCCTCGACACCAATTTGAAACGGTCTGCGATGGCATAGTCACCTCTTCTTGATCCTTCTGTGTTGCTTTCACTGTCTGCCTCTGGTCCGTTCTACATGAAAAGTGAAAGTATTAGTCGCTCCGTTCTTTGCCACCCCATGGACTGTAGCCTGCCAGGTTCTTCTGTCTGTGGAATTCTTCAGGCAAGAATATTGAAGTGCGTTGCCATTCCCTTCTCCAAGGGATCTTCCCTAGCCGGGTCTCCTACACTGTAGGCAGATTCTTCACCTTCTGAGCCACCAGGGAAGCCCAGCCTCATATGACTTCCCTATTAATCTCCCTAGAGTTCAACTGATATGGTCCAGGCATTCTTGAGTTCCTAAACAGAATGAATCCAGTCCCTTCAGCCTGACTTTTGAAGTCCTCCATGAAAAACTGAAAGTGACTCAGTTATGTGTGACTCTTTGTGACCCTAGGGACTATACACTCTATGGAATTCTCCAGGCCAGAAAACTGGAGTGGGTAGCCTTTCCCTTCTCCAGGGGATCTTCCCAACCCAGGAATCGAACCCAGGTCTTCCTGCATTGCAGGCAGGTTCTTTACCAGCTGAGCCACAAGAGAAGCCCAAGAATACTGGAATGGGTAGCGTATCTATCTTCCAGCGGATATTCTTGACCCAGGAATCGACCAGGGTCTCCTGCATTGCAGGAGACTTTATGGATTCTTTACCAACTGAGCTATCAGGGATGTGATGCTAAACCTTCCTTTCCAGACTCTCCTTTTTCTACCTTATCTGCCACTGAAGACACCTGCACTTCATATCTACTCTGGACAGAGTCACAGTGGCATCTGACCCCACTGGCCTGGCTTCCCATCAGTTAAATCTTGGAATGCCTGCTTTACGTTCACCCACTGAAATCCTACTCATCCTTCAACTTGCACCTCCAATGTCTGCTCCTCAAGGGACCATCCTCAGCCCATCCAGTCCAAGGCAGTGTCCCCTTCTCTGGAGCTCTTATCATAAACACACTTTCCCCCATGGGGTAGTTGTTTCCCAACCTCTGGTCCACCCCAGTTCACACTCTTCCCTCAGAGCAAGAATTGGCTCATTTGTCATCATCCTAATCATCTCAGTGCCTAGAAATGGACCTGGAATACAGCAGGGTCTCAAGGAAATGCTGTTTGCACTGAACTGATCCCTCTTTGATGACTTGCCTGGACCATGGAATTAGGTCCCAGGCCTCCCAAGCTGCTGGACATACAGGCTGGCATCATTATCTCCATATGCCATGTGCTGATGAGGCAGCTGCTGTAGGGAGGGAGCTGGGTGAAGCCCTTGGCCAGCTGTTTGGATGTGCAATCAAATACACTCCCTCTGGGGGATGGCACTGAAATCCTTGATACAGACAGTTCTGGGGCAGTCAGGGAGCTGTGGGACTTCACTGGACAGTTGTTGTCACCCTGCTTTGCTCCAAGGTCACCTTGCCTTCATAGTCCAAGTGGGTGATGGCATTTCACTTCAACTGGGACTCCTGGCAGTAGAAAGATGGGACACTCTGTGGGTGAGGATTCAGGGGAGTGGCTCAGAGGATGACTCAGACAGTGAAGAATCTACTTGCAATGCGGGAGACCTGGGTTTGAGCCCTGCTTGTTTGGATGTGCAATCAAATACACTCCCTCTGGGGGATGGCACTGAAATCCTTGATACAGACAGTTCTGGGGCAGTCAGGGAGCTGTGGGACTTCACTGGACAGTTGTTGTCACCCTGCTTTGCTCCAAGGTCACCTTGCCTTCATAGTCCAAGTGGGTGATGGCATTTCACTTCAACTGGGACTCCTGGCAGTAGAAAGATGGGACACTCTGTGGGTGAGGATTCAGGGGAGTGGCTCAGAGGATGACTCAGACAGTGAAGAATCTACTTGCAATGCGGGAGACCTGGGTTTGACCCCTGCTCGGAAAGATCCCCTGGAGAAGGGAATGGCTACCCACTCCAGTATTCTTGCCTGGAGAATCTCATGGACAGAGGAGCCTGGAGGGGTACAGTCCGTCGGGTCACAGAGTCAGACACAACTAAGTGACTAACATTTTCACTTCAGAGACCAGGAAAGAGCCAGAATAGGAGCCAAGAGAAGATGGACTGAAGGGTAGAAATGGAAGACTGGGGAAACTGTCACCCTGGGCCAAAAGATGTTGGCAAAGATAGGGTGACTCTACATCACACCGCCAGGACACCCACTGTATACTGTGGTCGGTCAATGACGTCTTATCGGTTATTTCTGATACTCTGTCCCCCTCACTCCCCAGATGTCCCAGTTTGGAAGATGAATTGAATGGTCACCCTAGTGGGTGTGGGAGTGGTAGGGGACAGTCTTTCTCCGTCATTCTCTGCTGTCACTTTCAGGAGGACCACTGGGGCCCCAATATGCTTGACCCACAGCAGCGGTGCCTGCAGGGCCAGGGGGCAATCAGGCCACTGGGGATTTTCTCAGTCCCTAGATGACCAGGTGACATGCTAGATGCTGGTGCTTAGGCCCCTGTAAAACTTTAGGGGACCCCTATGGTGTTAATCCACATCCTTAACCCCACTCCCTGGGCTTCCCCAGTGGCTCAGCAGTAAAGAGTCCCCTTGAAATGCAGGAGACGTGGGTTTGATACTTGGGTCAGGAAGATCCCCTGGAGAAGAGAATGGCAACACACTCCAGTATTCTTGCCTGGAGAAGCTCATGGGCAGAGGAGGCTGGTAGGCTACAGTTGCAAGAGATGGACATGACTGAGCCACGAAACAACAGCAATAACAACTCCAGTCCACATAATATGGGTCTCCAAGCCCTAGCCCAGGACTGGGTAAAACCTGGGTGAAGTCCCAAGCAGAGAAAAGAGTGTGATGCTTTCTGATCTGTAATTCAAAATAAAAACAAGACTAATTGAAACATGGGGGCTTCCCTGGTGGCTCAGTGGTAAAGAATCCACCTGCCGATGTATAAGATGCGGGTTTTATCCTGGGTCAGGAACCCACTTCAGTATTCTTGCCTGGCAAATCCCATGGACAGAGGAGGGTGGTGGGCTACAGTCCATGGGGTCACAAAGGAGTCAGATACAACTTATGACTAAATGACAAGAATGACTGAAACATACATTGAAGAGAGTTCCCAAACCTGCTAATACTTTCTTTGATGATTTTGTTGAAATATCGTGTTGAGTTATTTAAAAAAAAAAAAAAAGAGGTTGTGATGCCCGCTGCTGAGCTGGTGCTCTCCTGGCTTACGTTGACACTTCTTGTTGGATAATCAGGACCCACCCTCCCTGTGCCCTCCATGGCCACATCCCTGGGCCCAGTCCTGGGGACAGGCGGTTCTATCTGGGCGGCTTTTTCCAGTGGGAAATAGTCCCAGATGGGGTCAGCTGGAGGCCACCAGGGCAGACCTGGGCTTTTGCACAGCCACACAGAGGGCTTTGTTCTGCCTCTTTGAAGGGGCTTCTCTGATGCCACTCTCTGCGAGGCATGGTTAATTGCATCTTTTCTGGGAAAATACCAAAAGCGGACCCAAGGATCAAGCCTCTGCTGTGAATTAGTGATTACCCTGTCCTGACACTACACCTGGATGACCCTGTGCTGTGGGAAGCAGAGGGAATTTATAGGGTGTGGACACCGAAAAATATATGTTTTGGTTTTTTTTTTCCAATTTTGTTTCATAGGTCTTGAGAAAAAAAGAAAAAAACCTCACTTCTATTTTATATTGAGGCATAACCCTGGAGGAGGGCATGGCAACCCACTCCAGTACTCTTGCCTGGAAAATGTTATGGACAGAAAGTCAGACTACAGTCTATAGCATCACAAAGAGTTGGACACAGCTGAAGCAACTGAATACAGAGCCGATTAATAATGTGACCGTTTCAGGTGGACAGCAAAGGGACTCAGCCACACATACGCATTTATCCATTCTCCCCCAAACTCCCCTCTCATCCAGGCTGCCACACAGCATTAAGCAGAGCTCCTTGTGCCGCACAGTAGGTCCTTGGTGGTGATCCATGTTAATTACGGCAGTGTGTACGTGGCCATCCCAAACTCCCCAACTATCCTTCAGTACTTTCCTCCAGCAATCATAAGTTCAGTTTCTGTGAGTCTCCTGTCTTGTAAGCAAGTTCATTTGTATCATTTCTTTTTAGATTCCACATATATAAGAGATGAGGAATTAATCAATGAATTAAACAAATTATGGGCCTTTAAAACATAGGAAATTATTTTTAGTGTAGGGGCAATTTTTTATACTGTGGTATGTTAAGGACAGGAGATTTATAGTCTTATTTACTATTTATAAGTAAGAATATGGTACGTGAGCTTCTATGAGAAGTTGGAGGTTTCATAAGCCTCCATTGCTTGGAAACAGGGGTGACTTCCAGGCACATGGTCCCCCCCACCCTGAGCCTACGTGCCATTTACAAATCACTTATTGGCACTGAACTCCCCGAGTTTGCCCTGCTGTTCCCTGAGATGTCAGCAGACACCTCCGACAGGGCAAGCCAAGATGTGTTTTGACAACAGAGTGGTTTGCTTAGCAAGCCGTTGGCGTCCTCAGGTGACTCAGTAGAGGAAGCTTTGGCTTTTTGACGGGGACAGAGCTCTCGACGGCCTTCCTGTCTCAGGAGCGCTCCCTGGGTTCATCCTCAGACTGTTAGTAGGGTTCGTCTGGGCTTTGTGAAGCCGGCTTGTCCGTTGAGTACAAAGCTCTTTTTGCTCTTTTCCTGGAGAAAACTCAGTGAACTCACTGCACAAAGCCCCAGAGACCACAGGAAATAGGCTCTGAGTCCTTTTCAAGAACCCAGAAGGCAGCTAAGCCCCACGGGGAGGGGTGCACAGTGAAAACAAAATCCAAGCGCACCAGCAGCCCTATACAGATGAGACTTAACACTCCAAGGAGCTGTTGTTACTGCCCATCACCCCTCGGTGAGCACCTACTGTGTGCCGTGCCTCCTGGGGGACATCTTTTTATGCGATCCTCGATTGCAGAAATAACCTTAACCACACCACTAAGAACTGCCAGAGCTGGGTCGAACCTGTGCTCTCCGCCTCCAGCCGGAGTGCTCCTTTCCGCTGGGCCGGCGGGCGAGGCTGTCAAGGGTTGACCAAAGAGGAGTGATGATCCGTGGGTGGGGTCAAGGTGGAGCAGGAAAGAGGCATCTCGAATACTAAAGCTGAGCTTGGAGAGTTGGAGGGAGGGGCCAGATTAGGGAAGGGTAGAGATGAGTGGCAGGAAGTAGACAGCCTGGCAGTGGCGTGGGAAAGAGAAGCGTGGCCCATTTCACCGGACCACTTTTGCTGGAGCAGACAGACTATGATCCTTGGAGTGGGTCTGTGGGAATCCTTAGACAGCACCACTGATCTGAGTCTGAGTTTGGACTCATGT
Source organism: Madoqua kirkii (assembly GCA_006408675.1). Lineage (NCBI taxonomy): Eukaryota > Metazoa > Chordata > Mammalia > Artiodactyla > Bovidae > Madoqua > Madoqua kirkii. The sequence goes on along the minus strand of SJYC01027773.1, from coordinate 11,762 downwards.
TTGGACATGAGTTGAGCAAGCTCCGGAGTTGGTGATGGACAGGGAAGCCTGGCATGCTTCCGTCCATGGGGTCGCAAAGAGTCGGACGTGACTAAGTGACTGAACAGACTAACTGACTTTAGAGCCAAATTCAAGATGAGCTGAGGTGTTGAGGTGGTGGTAGGCATCGCTTATCACACGGGGCTTGGAAACCATCTACCTCTTGGGGAAGGGGGAGGGCAGCTGTGCAGGTTTTGGGAGGGAGTCTAAACCTGATGATGGCATCTTAGGAGGACTGTCCCCAGGAGATCTGGGGACAGAGAACCAGTAGGGAGCTTGGGCAACAGTGCAGGCGAGAGACAGCTCAGCGTCCTGACTGACTGCTCTGAGAACAGTCCCCTCCCTCTCCGCTTATCTCCATTTCAGCACAGTTGCTGAAGTCCTCTGACACCAAAATAGCCAAGGCAGTCCTGCCCTTCCCAGGGGCTCTCCTGGCTCCCACTGGGCCTGTGGGTGACTCTCTCAGGCCAGGGGGGTCACCGTGATGTCCAAGGTGGCTCAGTTTGGCTTGCAGAGCCAAACACAGCACAGTGCCGAACTGGAGGGCAGTATGCCAGTGTATTGCCATCACTGGGGGACAGGGGGTGCAATACATCATTTCTCTCTTACTCAAAATGCTACAGCAGTATAGAAACAACTTGGATGTTGTAGAATAGAATTTATTACCCATGTCCCATTGGGTGGCAAGATGGTGCTTATTTTTAATGGGAAACCAACATCCCATATTCCATGACATCACACTTACCTCGTGTTGGAAAGTTGTCCATAAAGTACAGTTAGTATGTCATGATTTTTTTCTCCCTACAATGTAGTCAGGGCTCCTGGAAAAGGCAGTTACTTTTTACCAAGAAAGAAGATGTCCATTCTCTAACTATGGACTAATACAAGCAAGCACCCAGGCTCAGGTGACACACTCAGGGCAGAAATGAGTGTGGCGTGTGGGCCTGCGAGGAAGGTTGGGGGGAGTCTGAGCCATCTGCTTCCCTGTTCTCTCCTCATCAGAGAGAGGGCTTCAGCCTCTGAAGACTGCCTAAGGGATCAGGCAGCATAGAAAAGGGCCAGGTACAACCAAAGAACCACAGCATCAGAGAGTATCAGAGCTGGCTGCAGTCTCAGTCCAGTAGGAGCAGTGAGTCTCAAACTGCAGGATGTATGAATGACCTGGGTTGCTTCCAAAGATGCAGATTCATGAGCTTCTCCCCAGTGGTCCTGACTTTGTAGGTCTGGGGAGTCTGCCTTAGGAGCTGCAACTCTTTGTTGCAAGTGATGGGAACTGAGCTTGTCTGATTCAAGCAGAAAAGGAGCTTATGGCATGAAAACGTGTGCACCTGGAGCAGGGAAAATGGAGGGCAGGTGCGCTCTGGGCCTGCAGACTCCAGCACAGTAGAGGGAGAGGAAGGACCTCCCAGAGATGGCCACCTGGTCCATCGGACGGCCAAGCATCCACCCTATCTGAGGGCCTTGGGGTGATCTCACACTCTGTGCCTCCTCAAAGGGTCTTTCCTCAGACCTCCTCATCACCAGCCTTCTGAACTGGACCATTCTAGGTCCTTAACTATGAGACGCAACATCTGTCCATGTCTTGTGATGTTATGTAGACCCTCATTTCAGACGATCTCCCTTTTAGGAAAAACACCATCATTCGTCCATTGACTCGAGAGAAGTTTGTGCTTCAAGCCTGGGGTGTTCTTTGATCCCTTTAATAAGTCCTGACGCTTACGGAGTGGTGTTGTGCGCTATTATATATTCAATCCGTACAGTGGCAAACTGGTGTCCTCTTACCATTCCCACTGTACCGATGAGGAAGCTGAAACTCAGAGAGGTTGAGTCACATGCCCAAGATACACAGCAAATGTAGCCTTGGTGTTCTCCTAACCACTTATGCTTTACCTGGACACTCCTTCTTTTTTGTAAGAGCTCTGAGCTTGTTATATAGGACAAATCTCAATTCATCAAATCTAGAAGATTTTTTTTTTTAATAAAATGGGCTTTGGGACTTTCCTGATGGGCCAACGGTTAAGACTCCGCCTTTCAGTGCAGAGTGTACAGGTCTGATCCCTGGTCAGGGAACTAAGATCCCATATGCCAGAAACAAACCAGAAAATCCATAAAACAGAAGCAATATTGTACAAATTCAATAACGACTTAAAAATGCCTCACAACAAAAATATCTTTAAAATGGGCTTTGCCAAGGATGCCCACTGAATCTCTTTAGACCTTAGGTCCCTGTGGCCAATAATTCACCACCAGAGCTTCCCCACAGTTTCCATCCTGATTCCATCAACAGTCTTCATTATCTGTATTATGGTAACTGTGCCCTTGGCTCTAGTTACAAGATCACTGTCTCTAGATATCCAGGATCTTCATTGAATAATTATAGTTGGAGCATCTTTTTTTTGTCTTAGCTCTCAAGACTGCCTCCTCGAATAAGTGTAAGGTATCATGCTTCTCCTGTGTCTCGCAAAAGGCAAATCAAAGGCATGTCTCACCATCGGCAGGTAGGCTGGAGTTAGCTAATATCGACTGAACATCTCCGTTTCCCAGAAGCTGTTTGAAACAGTCACATGGGTTAGCTCAAGCAGCTCTCCAAACAACTGCACCGAGCGGGAGCGGGCATTGCTGTTATGGCCGTTTGGGGCCAGGCAGTGAACAGATCGAGGGTGTTTGCGGAAGGTCTCATGGGAAGTAAGTGGTAGAGTCAGAATTTACAGCCAAGCAGCCCAGCTCCAGAGCTAGCACTGAGCTAATCCTTCTTGCCAGAGCTTAAGCTCATTCTCTCCTGCGACGTCAGCAGAAAAGATTAATTCATCCATTCGACAAATATTTAATGAGTGCCCACTCTTTGCCAGGTAAGGAAAACTGGCTGGTCTCTGCCTTCAAGCAGCTTAGCCTAATGGGGAGAAAGACATTGATCAAATGAACATACAAATCTATGTGAAACTGGATGTGTGGAAAAACACAAAAGACATGTCACCTGTGCCAGGTAAGTGCATCATGGGAGGATTCTTACCTGGTCATGTAGGTCAGAGCTGGAACTGGAAACGAGGGCCCTAGGACAAAGGACCTGAGTGTTTGCACCCCTGACTGCAAAGGACTCAGTGACCCAACTCCAGCTTTGGGAGCCTTGGGAGGAAGGAGGAAAGATGAAGCAGGAGAAGATGCTTCTTTTTGGGTATTACCGACCAGGATTTTGGGCCTGCTTAATCAATAGAAATTGATCAGAGACCAGAAAAGAAATTTAGGCCAGGCTTTACTGGGACCCCCACTGCAGCAGTGGAGAGTGAGAACGAACAGCAAGTTCCCTTGCTCATCCATTTCCTGAGAGGCAGAGGGCCTCTTCCTTTTTTGGGGTGAGGGTAGGTGTGTGTCCAGGGGTCAGGCCCGAGGGGTGGCTTGGTTGCTTTGCCCACCCCTTAGATAGTGTTGTGTGCTGGGTCGTGTGTAGGACCCTGCTTTTGCTCCTGACCCCTGCTTTTGGCTCCAGGCTCTTCAGAGCCTTCAGTGACAGTGCGTTTGTTGGTCTCTTTGTATCTTTTGGGTCTGAATTTGCCCCCAGCTGCGCATACACATGGTTAATTTTGGTCCCATGCAGTTTCTTTGTATTCTGTTGCTGGAGGAGAGGTGTGTCCAGGTGAAAGGTTTTCAGCCAAGGTCCCAGGTCCCAAACTGTCTCGCAAGTAACTCCTCTCCCTCCCCCTCTGACCTGCTGCTCTTTCCAGCCTTGAAGTTGAGCTCCTGAAGATAGCGAAGCAGCTGGGTCTCCCAGAGGTCACTCTGAAAGCTGACTTTCCCAGGAGACGAACTCAGCATCGGCTGTGATTCTTGAAGAGAATCAGCTGCACCGACCACGTCGGCTTTGCTGGGAGAGTGATGGGCATCAGGCACATGGACCTCGGGGGAGCTGCGGTCCTGGTGGCAGGTCCTAGACAGATGGACATGGCCCTCCTTCTCTCTTTGCCAGGTGTGTCTTTATGGTGACATGAAGACAAGCATGGGCCCCTGATGCCATTTACTTCCAAAGACTGAGTTAAGCGTCACCTCATGTATACATGGGAGAGATTAGGAAACACAGGAACCAGATGGGTGGTTTCCAAAGCACTTTACAATGTGGCTCCAGTGTGCTAAGTGGGGGGAGTGTGGAGGAGGCCTCTCTTTATGTCACCTTGAAGACCCTCAATGGAGGAGGGTTTCTCAGTTTTGAGTCCTTCAGTCCTAGCTCAGCTGACATCTCAAGGCTCAGAGACCCAGAAAAGGGAGATTTTAGTCACTTAAAGCCAGTTATTAAAGAAAGAAGGCTGATCAACCCAAGAGATTTCCCAGAGGGGAAGACACAGAAACGTGGAGGGGAAAGATAGAGCAGATGGAGTGTGATGGAAGAGGAACAGTTCCTGAAGGTTTGGGGAGAGGAGGTGAGAAGTAATACGGTGCTCACTGTCCCCACACTTCATATAGTTGAGTCCCTTCGCCAAGTGCAAGTGTGAGATGACTCAAAGCCCTGGCTGTCAGCCGCTTCAAGATCAGGGCCAGGACTGATAACCAGGGCGGGATGCTGGGAGTTCAGGGCGACCAGATACCCTCTAACTGATGAAGCTAGAGGACGACAGTTTCTTCTGGACGCACCAGCCAGGGCTCCACTGCCCTAAGGGTGTGTGGTGGATGGTTTCTGCCAGCGGACTGTCTTTTGAACAATCAGATTGCACAAAGCCAAAAATGATGAGGAGCTGATCAGTACAGAGGGCCTGCGCTTAAGAGAGACCTGATAAGAATAGACGGAAACAAAAGCAATGTACGGATGTAAGACTTGGACCATAAAGAAGGCTCAGTGCCAAAGAATTGATGCTTTCAAATTGTGGTGCTGGAGAAGACTCTTGAGAGTCCCTTGGACAGCAAGGAAATCAAACCAGTCAGTTCTAAAGGAGATCAGCCATGAATGTTCACGGGAAGGACTGATGCTGAAGTGCCAACACTTTGGCCACCTGATGCAAAGAGCCAACTCGTTGGAAAAGACCCTGCTGCTGGGAAAGATTGAAGGCAAAAGGAGAAGAGGGAGGCAGAGGGTGAGATGGTTGGAGGGCATCACTGACTCAATGGACATGAGTTTGAGCAAACTCTGGGAGACTGTGAAGGGCAGGGAAGCCTGGTGTGCTGCAGTCCATGGGGTGTCAAAGAGTCGGACGTGACTGAGCGACTGAACAACAAAACAGAACGAAACTTCTGTTCAGAGTCAAGAGCTGCGGGAACAGGGCATGGCTGAATCGGTCCCACAGTGGGAGCCAGCAGACAAAAGAGCAAATCAGCTTTACTGCTTACTAACTGGCACCCTCACTCAATCCCTTAACCTATAGGGCTCTCAAACCCTTTGATTTTAAAATAAAGCAAATGCTATCTGCCCTACAGGTTGTGACTGTTTCATAAAGGACATGTTTTGAATGCAAGTGCTTTTAAAACTATAAAATGCTTTGCAAATAGAAAGGATTATTTCCAGTAACCTGAAAATCAATGAAGTAAAAACAGAAAATGGACTGCTTTATTTACTCCATATACACCATATTCCACAGGAATGGCACCTCCAGGAGCTGCAGGGAATGGTGTTTCTCGTAGCAGCTGCCGAAGTGCCAAGTCAGGTAGAAGGAAGTCAGGTTTACATGAGAAGCATTTTCGTTTATGGTTCCCCTCTCTGAGCTGTGAATTAATGCTATGCTAAGTCACTTCAGTCGTGTCCGACTCTGTGCGACCCCATGGACTGCAGCCTACCAGGCTCCTCCATCCATGGGATTTTCCAGGCAAGAGTCCTGGAGTGGGGTGCAATTGCCTTCTCCAGTGAATTTGTGAGATCAGTAAAACATTCATAGGAAGCATGCGTCAGTAAGAATAGGTGAGATTGTGCTGCAGAAACAAGATAACCTCTCAGATCCCAAGATCTTTAAGCAGAGTTTTCTTTTTTACTCATATTACACGGCCTTCATGGGACAGCGTGGGCTTTGTTCATCCCAGTCACTCAGAGACCAAGGGTGACAATATACAGCCCCATCGTAAAAAAAAAAAATTTATCTTATTGAAGTATAGTTGGTTTATAATATTGCTAGTTTCTGCTGTATGCAAACTGATTCAGTTATACCTACATGTATTCATTTCCATGTTCTCTTCCATTATGGTTTATTACAAGATATTGAATATAGTTCCCGTTATACAGTAAGAACTTGTTGTTTATATATCCTGTGTATAATAGTTAGCATCTGCTAACCCCAAACTCCTAGTACTTTCTTCTTCCAACCCCCTCCACCTTGGTAACTACAGATCTGTTTTCTGTATCTATTTCTGTTTCGTAGATGAGTTTATTTGTGTCGTATTTGACATGACTGAGCGACTTCACTTTCACTTTCACTTTAGATTCCACATATAAGTGATTTCATGAGGTGTTTATCTTTCTGACTTCTTTCACTTAGTGTGATCATTTCTAGGTCCATCCATGTTGCTGTAAATGGTGTTATTTCATTCTCTTCTATGGCTACATAATATATGTATAGAGAAGTTGCTCAGTCATGTCCAACTCTTTGCGACCCCATGGACTGTAGCCCGCCAGGCTCCTCTGTCCATGGGATTTTCCAGGCAAGAATACTGGAGTGGGTTGCCATTTCCTTCTCCAGGGGATCTTCCCAACCCAGAGACTGAACCCGGATCTCCCGCATTGGAGGGAGGCACTTTAACCTCTGAGCCACCAAAGAAGCCCAATATATATATATGTACATATATGCAGCCTGCATATATATATATATCTCCCATCTTCTTTATCCACTCCTCTGTTGATGGACGTTTAGGTTGCTTCCATGCCTTGGCTATTGTCAATAGCACTGCTATGAACATAGGGGGCATGTATCAATATCTTCTTGAATTACAGTTTTGTTCAGATGTATGCCCAGGAGTGGGATTGCAGGATCAAATGGCCTCTCTAGTTAGTTTTCTGAGAAACCTCTGTACTGTTCTCCATAGTGGCCATGCCAACTTACATTCCCACCAACACAATGGGAGGGCTTGTTTTTCTGATGGTGATTTTTAATGCGGAGAAAATTGCTGGGGGATTATAGAAAGTTTATCCTCATATGTTTTCTTCAAGCCATTGTCATGATTTGTTCGCTCTTTGACGAGTTCCCATCTGGACAGTGGCTGAAAGAGTTGAGTCTTTCATATCTGTAGTTGTTGATTTGCTTCTGATGGGGTTCAGGGGACACAGCCCTAAAATAGGGCCCTTGGGAATGCTGAGCATCCTAAACTGAAGGAGTCTGAGAAAAAGACAGAAGCAGGAGGAACTCTCTGACTTTCTGCTCTTCTCCCTCCGTCCCTGAAATGGGCCATCTGAAATCTCCTGTGTGAAGAATGCCTTCTTTGGACCAGAAGGAGGAAGACATTCTTATCAATTGCAATGGAATTTGGGGCAAGAAATGTGCATATGCAAAATTGTAAAACTCCTCTCTTTCCATTACATCTTTACCATTTGCTACCAGAGCCCAGACTCCTCTGTCTTGTCATTTCTTTACAATGCTTCATTTCTTTGTCTAGAAGCCTCCTGTTCTAGTTGATTCTTTGGGTCTTCCTTCTTTTGTGGGAGCTCCCATGGACATGTGAAAATTCCATGAAAGTTGTATGCCTTCGACCTCTTAATCTATTCTCACCAGGTCAATTTTCAGACCTGGCCAAGGACCCTATGGAGTCAAGGAAAACGTTTCCTCCCCTGTAGGTACCTGGAGGTTTGGGAAACAGATAACTCACTGGAGCTGCCTTTTAGGGGCTCAGAACTCAAAGTTCATGGGTTGAAACTATGGGATATGTGGAAAATTCCACCATCAAACCCCATTTAAAGAGAGGTGCCAGGGTGGTTTGAAGGCTGCACAGAAAATATCCAAAGTTGTGTGTATACTTGAGTCTTAAATTGGTCACATCCTATTTCCTGCCTTATTTCTCTTTGTCTGTAAAATACGGAGCTGCCGCCTTCCTCAGTTACTAGAGAGGGTATGAGGATAAAAATATATTTAAGGGAATTGCCTAGTTGGTCCAGGTAACCCCTGGTTAAGACTGCGCTCCCAATGCAGGGGGCCTGGGTTTGATTCCTGGTGGAGGAACTAGATCCCACATTCCTCAACTATTAATAAGACCTAGCAGCACCCAAATAAATACATGAATAGAAAAATATTTTTTAAATGTTTAAGAATTAAAATCTCTGAGGTCTTTCAAGGGAGAGGAACTACAGAAATTCCATATATTCTCATCAATGTTTTGGGAATCAGGTGACTTTAAACTTAGAAGGAAAATGTCAGGACATGGGTCCCATCTCTGTCTCAGAGTGTTTAATCACACTGGCCTTGGTTTGCAGACCCCAAGGTGAGGTGGAAGGGAACCTCTTCTTTCCAGAGGCTCCTGTCTTAGAGGCATGTGTGGGCATCTCTGCAAAAGTCTTTGTGAACCTCAGGCCTTTTCTAAGCTGAGTTGGTGTTTCGTCATTGTCGCCCTGACACTCTGTGCCTCTGGGGGGTGAGTTCTGGACATGGGCGGTGATGGGGGATGGGGGTGACGGTTCCCAGGCAGTCTCTATTTCAGGGTGTGGGCCCGGCCAACCCCGCTGACTGGGGCGGGTGTGAGGAGACAGGCAGAGGCTTTATCTCCCGAGTTCTGAACTGTGTGTAATTCCTCTGCCAGTCTTGCTCTTCTCACAGCCTCTGGTGTCTGGTCTATGGGCACAGGGACATCTGGGGTTGTGTGGGCCTCCTGGGGACGGAGGTCCCCTCCTGCCCCCAGGAGATAGGACTTACAAGGCCTTAGGCCAAGGGCTGAGCTGGAAACCCGGATCACAGAGCCAGTGGGACAGAGACCGGAGTCTCCCGGTTCACATCCTTCCAGCAGCTAGAAACAAAGGAGCTGCCTTTTGACGGAGCTTTTAAAAAATGCACAGTGATTCCTCCATACGGTGTTAATAATAGATTGCACTGATAGTGTGATTGATAAATGACTCTGTTTTCATCTTTCAAGACATATTTTAGAATTGCAAGCCTTTCTTTCCTCTCTTTTCTCCATTTCATCAAATGTTTATGGAGCTTCTGCTATGTGCCTTGGACCATGAGTACGTAGAAATAACACCACCTTTGTCATCATCTTGGAATTGTAATCTGGCCAAACAAAGTGACGGATGGGTGAGAAAGGAATGAACACTTGTTGACTAGTCTTGTTTATCAGACACTGTGCTTTCCATTGTCACATGTATTTAGTTTAAAACTGACCAAGCCCCATACGGTAGTTGATATTAATAACAATCCTCATATAGTCATCTAATTTTCTGAATAACCCCTGGAGGTGAAAACTGTGATTATGTCCACACTGTCCAGCAGGAGGGGGTGACCAGGTGGCATTCAAACCCCAGGTCCCTAAATGCGGAGCCCCCCGTGCAACTCTGCCCCTTCTGAGAGTGGTGCCAGGACCCCAGCTCAAAGCCTGAAGCCTGTGGGGCTCCGAGCTCCCTGACCCTGAGCAGACAACACGTCTCAGATGCTGAGTCCAAGCCAAGGAGTTAGGGTGGGGTGGGCAGGACCACAGAGAGGAATGGGAAGGAGGCTGACTTTCTCCAGTTTCAGTTCAGTTCAGTCACTCAGTCGTGTCTGACTCTTTGCCGACCCCATGAATTGCAGCACACCAGACCTCCCTGTCCATCACCAACTCCCAGAGTTCACTCAAACTCATGTTCATTGAGTCGGTGATGCAATCCAGCCATCTCATCCTCTGTTGTCCGCTTTTCCTCCTGCCCCCAATCCCTCCCAGTATCAGAGTCTTTTCCAATGAGTCAACTCTTTGCATGAGGTGGCCAAAGTACTGGAGTTTCAGCTGCGGTTAAACCTCTCCTTTCACATCTGAGGATGAGGAAGACCTGAGGATGAGGTTTCTGGATGCCATGGTGCCTCTGGGGCCTGAAGCAGGTCCCCAGGCACCAGGGTTCCTCTCGCCGTCCCCTCTGCCAGCTCCTGACCTGAAGGTGGCCTTGCAGATAGCCTGCTCTGCAGCACCCCGGGCTGCTCACTGGCAGAGCGACAGCAGGCGCTGGAGCAGCAGGGCTGCGTTGGCCTGAGGACGCTTCAGCAGCCGGGCCTCGCGAGGATCTGGCAGCAGCGACCTACTTACAGGGGAGGAGTGGGCGGGGAGCACCCGCCGGGCTCTCAGGGTTGCGGGGGAGGACTGCCTCACATGCTCTCCTCCAAGACACAGACCAGAGGGGACTCAGCCTGCACAGACTAGGGTGGGGCTTCCTGCCCGAGACCTTCAGCTGTCAGAGAGACCCCGCTGAGCATGCCTCTCCTCCAAAGAGAAGCCAGGGTGACAGAGACGGAAGGGGAAAACCAGAGACAAGAAGAGACAGTGAGAGACGGAGACAGAGAGAGACAGAGACAGAGGTGTAGAGAGAGAGATGGAGAGAGACACAGAGACAGAGACAGATGGGGAAGACAGAGATAGGGAGAGAGACAGAGATAGAGAGAGAGACAGAGAGAAAGGAAGAGAGAGATGGGAAAGACAGAGACAGAGAGACAGAGATGCAGAGAGGGAGATGGAGAGAGAGACAGAAAGGGGGGGGGAGACAGAGATGGGGAGAGACAAAGACAAGGAGAGAGGGGCAAGCACACAGGAAGGCTTGTTTAGGAGGGGCCGGGAGGGGTTGGTGCTGAGAGCCCCAGAGGCCCCCCCCGTGGACTCTCCCCAGCACGAAGCAGACTGAGGCTCAGGGACCTTCCGCAGGTGGCTCACTGCTCCCACGCTCCCTCATCTAATGTGGTTCTCCACACTAGGTAAGCTATTTCTTTCCTTTGGACAAATACTTATTGAGTTCTCACTCTGTGACTGGAGGTGGGCATTGGAACCAAGAAATTCTCATTGGTCAACATGTGGTCATGAAGTAGCAGGCAGTCATGTCCAACTCGTTTCGACCCCACGGACTGTAGGCATCCAGACCTCTCTGTCCATGGGATTCTCCAGGCAAGAATACTGGAGTGGGTTGCCGTTCCCTTCTCCAGGGGATTTTCCCCACCCAGGGATCAAACTTGCACCTCTTATGTCTCCTGCACTGGCGGGCAGGTTCTTTACCGCTAGCGCCACCTGAGAAGCCCCTGCCTGCAATCTCATCGTTAAAAATGGACTCAAGAAGGTCTCTGGGGATTTCTCTGGTGGTCCAGTGATTTAGATTCCACGCTTTCCTGTGCAGAGGGTGTAAGTTCAATCCCTGGGTGAAGAACTGAGATCCCATATGCCTCATGATGTGGCCAAGAAATAAAATGCACACTCTCATTCATTAAACATTTTTTTTAAAGAGGGTCTCCAGTTCTTCTGCTACTAAGAGAAGTGTGCAGCCAGAGTCTTAGTTCAAGAACTAAGCTTATTTTAACTAGAAGGATGTAAGCTGGACACCAGTCATCCACTGAGCATCTTTTTTAAAAAAGCTTTTTATTTTGTATTGGATTATAGTCAATTAACAATGCTGTGATAGTTTCAGGTGAACAGTGAAGGGACTCAGTCATATATGTACATGTATCCATTCTCCTCCAGATTCCCCTCCCATCCAGGCTGCCACTTGACATTGAGCAGAGTCGCCTACGCTTTACAGTAGGTCCTTTTAAAGTATAGCAGTGTGTAACTGTCCATCCCAAACTCCCTAAATATCCCTCCCCTCCCCCCTCCCCCCCACATCCCAGGTA
>SJYC01027772.1:0-42485 GCA_006408675.1 Madoqua kirkii | reverse complement strand
GCTGCCACTTGACATTGAGCAGAGTCGCCTACGCTTTACAGTAGGTCCTTTTAAAGTATAGCAGTGTGTAACTGTCCATCCCAAACTCCCTAAATATCCCTCCCCTCCCCCCTCCCCCCCACATCCCAGGTAACCATAAATTCATTGCTCTAGGTCTGTGAGTCTGTTTCAGTTCTATAAGCAGGTTCATTTGTAGCCTTTCTTTTTAGATTCCACATATAAGGGATGTCATAGGATATTTCTCCCCTGAGCCTATTCTAGCTGCTGAGCCGTGTGCCAGCATGGAGAGAGGATACAGGAACATGAGATGACGTGTAGAATGTGAAAGGGTGAGGGGAATCAAATCAGAGGGCGCAAAGGCTAGGGGCTGGAGACCGTGAGTCAGGGAGCAGTGCCTTAAGAACAAACGGCCCCTGTGTCAGAGCCCTGGGAAGAGGGCGCTTACCAGGCAGAGACACAGAGGGGATATATCATGGAATGGGGAAGGCTGGCAGGAGAGAGCCTGAGTATACGACATTCTGATCTCACAGCCCAGAACCTCAGGCGGTAGCCCTGGATGCTCACACCCTAGAGAGCTTTGGGCTGTGACGATAGCCAGCCTTGGAAGGTCTGGAAGACCTTGGAGGCTCCAAGGCTCCCCCTTTCAGCAGTTTTGAGATGCTCCCCATTCTTTGGCAGGGGGCCTGGAAAAGGGGGAAGACTGCAAAATGCCCACCAGATGGCAGTGTTTCCTAGTGTGACTGTCCTGGGGGAGCTGTGGAGGGGACCTGCCTGAGTGCCCGGTGCTGTGACAGGTCCAGGCAGCTGTCCCCGGAGGAGCTGGCTCCTCCAACAAGCACACCTGCCCCCCTCCAACAGAACGCTTCAAGAATGTCACTCTGGGCATGGGACACTCGGGGCTGTCATAGGAGCCCTCTCCTCTTCCCCGGGCACCTCCTCCTCTGCGTTTAAAAACCCAGATGGTGCTCACTTTCCCATGAGCCACGATTACCCACGAAATAGAGCAGATGGACCCCATTTGCATTCAGCTTTGCCTCGCCCAATGAGATTCCTCAGTGGACCACCTCTGGACCATACCTGTTTTTCTAGTTCTCCTGTGAACTTAGCAGTGGGATGGAGTCAAACGGGGGCAGGGGTGCATGGAGTCATTGTTCAGTCACTCAGTTGTGTCCAACTCTTTGCAACCCCATGGACTGCAGCACGCCAGGCTTCCCTGTCCTTCATCACCTCCTGGAGCTTGCTCAAACTCATGTCCACTGAGTCAGTGATGCCATTCAACCATCTTGTCCTCTGTCGTCCCCTTTCTCTGACTTCAATCTTTCCCAGTATCAGGAAATGTGTTTTCCCAGTGAATCAGCTCTTTGCATCGGATGGCCAACGTACTGGAGTTTCAGCCTCAGCATCAGTCCCTCCAATGAATATTCAGGGTTGATTTCCATTAGAATTGATTCGTTTGATCTCCTAGCAGTCCAAGGGACTCATGAGTCTTCTTCAGCACCACAGTTCAAAAGCATCAACTGCTTTTGATGATGCTGCTACTGTGCAAGAAACTTGGACTAGGAGCCGAAGAAGGCACAGGAGGCAGGAGACCCAGAGTTGCCTTTTCACTTTACTTCTATAATCTGCAAGGTCCTTGGGTCATCAAAGCAGCCCAAATGCAAATACCTCTGTAACCAAGCTGTTCCTTATGGGGTCTTCCCAGAACAGACCCCGCCCGTCATGTCCTCTGCCTGCCTCGTGTCTGTAGAAAAACTTTAGCCTCCTAGACCTTCCCTGAGTTGCAAAAGGTAAATTTAATTAGAGAAGTGACAAAAAGGCAGAAGAAAGGGAAAACAGTCAAACAAGACACAATAATAACAGTTAAGCCACTGAAAAAGTCAAGGACCTTTAGTTCCTTCTCAAGGGCTATAGATAATATTCTGAGCCAAATCCTGTGAGCTGTTTTGCAGACACTGAAACCCCTAGCAGGTGGGGGGAGCAAACTGCATGCTGTCCAGAAGCGCATAGACCCCAGATGGGGTGGAACCAGAGGTGGATGCTCATTCCCAATGATCTCACCGCCAACCAATCAGAAGAAGGTCCATGAGCTGATCACACTCCCCACAACTTCCACCTCTCACTCTGTCTTTAAAAACCTTTCCCCAAAAGTCTTGAGACAGTTCAGGCCTTTTAAACTCTAGCTGCCTGGACTCCTCACTCAGCACCTGCAAGAAATGCTGCACTTTCCTTCACCGTGACCCAGAGTCAGTACATGGACTTTATTGGGTGGATCCAATAAAGCTTCGGAGCCAAATTTGCATTGGGACCACTAGAGTCTTTCCATTTCCTGAAGTCAGGAAGGTGGCTACCTTAAGAGTACGCATGAAGCTATTTTCTAGTTTCAAGAAAGACTTAAACACAACAACAAATACCGTTTAAACAAGAGGCTTAATTTAGCCAAAAGTGCCCCACAAATACACATCATGCAGGACTCACATGCCTCACTGAAGAACACAGGGCTTTCCAGGACTTCAGCCAACATCAATAGCTGGGACGAAAGATGATCAGAGAATGTCACAAACAAAGAATCCAGAGCTGGCAAGGGCGGGGTATGCCTGGGTCTAGTTTTAGGTCGACCTCCAATGACTTGCAGCCTGGGCATCCCACACAATGAGACAATTCAGTTCCTTACTGGTCTGGGATGCCCAGACCCAGTTCTCTCTCGGAGCACACTTGGATGACTTATTGTCACATGATTCCTTCAGAGCGATGATAAGCTATTTGTGGACAATGCAACTAAATGTGGTATTTTTCTCTAAGTTTGGAGACATTTTCTCTCAAATGTGCCCTCTCCCTCACCCTCTTGCAAGGTCACTGGAAGTGCTATTTTATAAGCCCTTCAAGAGAAGTTCATGCTCGGTCTATCCTTTCTGGCGTTGTTACTGTCCATGTTCATACACTGCAAAGTATATGTGGAAGACAGTAGGGCAGAGTTGAAATCCCATTGCATTTGAAATCAGAAGGCTGAGATTGTATTTCTAACCTTTCAGAGAGTTGGATGGAGATTGCTTAACATCCTTGTGGACAGTTTCTACTAAAAAAAAAAGGAGGGAAGTAGTCACTGTGTGGGCTCAAAGATAGCTCCCTGATGTCTCAGCAGATAACCCGCCTGACAATGCAGGAGATACAGGAGACCTGAGTTTGATCCCTGGGTTGGAAAGATTTCCTGGAGAAGGAAATGGCAACTCATTTCACTATTCTTGCCTGGAGAATCCCAGGGACAGAGGAGTCTGGTGGGCTGCAGTCCATGGGGTTGCAAAGAGCTGGACACACAGAGTAATGAGGTATCTTATATCCCAGGGTTTGTTTTGTAACAAGTGCAATGTGTTTCATAAACTTAATGAGTTCATCTGGATGAAAGAAGATAAACTATAAAGGACTGCCACTATTACTAAGATTTCAAGAATCCGTGAAACCTTGTATGGATTGTGAATGAAAAACGTTGCCAGCTGTCTCAGTAAACAAAGGACGATGCAGCCATCAAGCCTTCATGTTACAGCCAACCCAGTGGTGGGCCCTCAGGGAACTCAGGGTGAGAAGGCACAGGCCGCCCACACCAGACAGTTAACTGTCGGTGTTCAGTTACTAAGTCGTGTCCGACTGTTTGCAGCCCCATGGGCTGCAGCACTCCAGGCTTCCCTGACCTTCACCATCTCCCAGAGTTTGCTCAGAATCATGCCCACCGACTCAAGTTAGTGAGGCCATCCAACCATCTCATCCTCTTTTCCTTCTGCCCTCAATCTTTCTCAGATTCAGGGTCTTTTCCAGATAGTTAAGGTGCATGTCAAATAAATGATTTCAGCGAGCCCAGACTCTTGCATCTTCTCACACATAGAAAAGCACTAAATCTCTTGAGATGCCCGGTTTTCTTTAAGTAAAGTAATCGTTTGATGTCCTAACTATCTGGCCTTTGTTGCAAAAACTCCTGTCTTTGCTGGCATCCTATGACCTCGGCTGCTCCTTTCTGGGCTAAAAAAGGCACTCCCCTGTCCCTTCCTTGGTAGAAAGATGTCATCAGGAAAGGCCACTGAGGGAGTCTGTACACCAGCATGAAGCATGTCTCTGTCTCATGATCAAAGGATCTGTACAGTTTTTAGATCTTCATCTCCTTCCTTGAGGGCATGACGCAACGATCTGTATATTGCACGCCCCCCTCCTCCCTGCCCAGAAATATTGGTTGACAAAGGGATGGAGGCCTGAATGAAGAGCTCTGAAAGCGCTCTGTGCCACCTGAGACCGGGGGCAGTTATAATTAGAAAACCAGGGCTGGAGCTGGGAACCCAACCCAGGCACTGGTTCCCGGTGCCCTGGCCACTCAACGCACAGTCCGGGCTCCCAGATGGCCTGGGCCTGAGCCAGGAGCTGGCTTGGAGCAAGGCCCGGAGGGAAAGCCATCCATCACAGGAGGCAATGGTGCGTGGAAGCATTTATCTCCCCTCCCCCCATCATAATCGCCCTCAGACGGCCGGTTGTGGGGAAAGAATCTGACTTTCCCAAGAGAAGAAAGGCCAGTTTTAGAAACGACTTTCTCTCCTTTTTTTCCAAAGCAAGCTGATGGTACGACAGGACGTTCTACCCCGGTCGCAAGCTAGGTATTCCTGAGCCTTCTCGAGCCTGGACCACCGTCTCTGCCCTTGGCCATTTCTCCCACCCCAGTTGTGATTTCCATACCGCACTGTCGGCTCCTTCTCCCAGCATCAGCAGGCCTGTGATCCTTAATGCCCACGGGACTGTTCGTAGGAACCCTCAGTCCCTCAGGGCTGGTGGGTTGGGCTCCTTACAGACATGCTCAGCATCCTTGTGAGTGACCCAGGCTGCCTAGACAGCTTCTCTGCAGAAAGACAGACACAAAGAAGAACTCTGGTAGTTCTCTCTCTCTCTCTCTCTCTCTCTCTCTCTCTCCTGTCTGTCTATGATAGGTGTGGGTGACAGGTAGCAGGTTACAGAAATATAACTTCTCAAGGCTTGATGCTGAATACAAGGTCCCGGGACCAGCAGTGTTGGTATCCCTGGGTACCTGCTGGACAGGTAGACCTCAAGCACCGTTTCAGAGCTACCGAGTCAGAATCTGAAGTGAAATATGATGCTCAGGCAGCTTTACCCTCATGAAAGTTTGACAAGTACTGCTGCAGCTCAGTTCAGCGCAGCCGCTCAGTCGTGTGCGACTCTTTGCGACCCCATGAACCACAGCACGCCAGGCCTCCCTGTCCATCACCAACTCCCGGAGTTTACCCAAACCCATGTCCATTGAGTTGGTGATGCCATCCAACCATCTCATCCTCCATCATCCTCTTCTCCTCCAGCCTTCAGTCTTTCCCAGCATCAGGGTCTTTTCAAATGAGTCAGCTCTTTGCATCAGGTGGCCAAAGTTTTGGAGTTTCAACTTCAACATCAGTCCTTCCAGTGAACACCCAGGACTGATCTCCTTTAGGTTGGACTGGTTGGATCTCCTTGCAGTCCAAGGGACCCTCAAGAGTCGTCTCCAACATCACACTTCAAAAGCATCAATTCTTCAGTGCTCAGCTTTCTTTATAGTCCAACTCTCACATCCATACATGACCACTGGAAAAACCATAGCTTTGACTAGATGGATCTTTGTTGACAAAATAATGTTTTTGCTTTTTAATATGCTGACTAGGTTGGTCATAACTTTCCTTCCAAGGAGCAAGTGTCTTTTAATTTCATGGCTGCAATCACCATCTGCAGTGATTTTGGAGCCCAGAAAAATAAAGTCAGCCACTGTTTCCACTGTTTCTCCATCTATTTGCCATGAAGTGATGGGACTGGATGCCATGATCTTAGTTTTCTGAATGTTGAGCTTTAAGCCAACGTTTTCACTCTCCTCTTTCACTTTCATCAAGAGGCTCTTTAGTTCTTCTTCACTTTCTGCCATAAGAGTTTCTGTTGCAGCTCAGTGGTTCTCAAAGTGTGGTCCCTGGACTAGCAGCAAGCATCAGTATCACTTAAGAACTTGTTATAAGTGCAAATTCTTGGGCTCAGACTTGCTGACTTGGAAACTCCAGGGCGAAGATTCAGCCTTTGGGGTGTCAGTAAGTCTTTCATAAGATTCAAAGGCACAAGAGAGCTAGGGAATCCCCTGATGTAGAGCAAGCTTCCACTTGAAGGTCACTTAGTGAGTTAGGAGGATAGTGCTGACTTACCAGGGCCTGTGCAGCCGGAACAACACCCGTGGTCCTCCTCGTGCTTGTGTGTGTTCGTGTGTGTGTGTGAGACATGTGCACATACTCAGTCATGTCTGACTCTTTGCAACCCCACAGACTATAGCCCGCCAGGCTCTTCTGTCCACGGGATTCTCCAGGGAAGAATGCCGGAGTGGGTTGCCATGCCCTCTTCCAAGGGATCTTCCTCACTTAGGGATCGAACCTGAGTTTCATATATCACCTGCATTGGCAGCCACAGGTGGTGTTGATCTTAGTGTTCTATGATATTAGAAGATAGATCCAGAAGTTTTAGTTGTTATCTGCTAATCGAGGGGAGAGATAGAGATGTCGAAGAAAAGCAAGGAGGGAAGCAGCCTGTTTGGGGGATTTTTCTTTGTAAAAGTGTTATTAATACAATCTACTCTTATTTACACTGAAAATGAGGAACTGATCTTGTGGGGACAGCAGTGAGCAGTGGCTTGAAGCAAGTGAGATCTTAGTCTCCTGCCCAGGAATTGAACCTGGGGAGCCCGGATGAAGGAAAGCCAGGAATCCTAACCACTAGACACGCCTGCAAGGGCTAGAGGCTAGAAGCAAAGTTCCCGTAGCCTTTGCCGGTTTGAAATTGCATTTCTCAAGAGGCAAAAACTATAAAACCAGGAACAAAGTTTATTACTATAGACAGCTCAAGGGGAAGAGTTCACAGAGAAACAGTTTAGTTAAGATAGAAGCAAGGCAGAGATGTGCACGCAGAGAGAAAGGGTGTGGGCACCCCCGCAGTGAGGAGGAGCAGTAAAGAAGCAGTTAAGTCATTTTTATGGGGCAGTTCTTCCGCGTCATTTTTTTTACCCTTGACCAATTATCTGATTTCTTATTCCACTCCTGACCTGCCCTAGAACCCTCCCCAAGATGCGTGCATAACTTTTTTCTAACATGGATCCCAGTCCAGAGGCCTATGGAGGGGGGTCTTGGCATCACATATTATGGGATGGCACCTCCTCCTTTTTGACCCCCAAGGAGCCTTTCTGTAGAACTGCAGGGTCCCCTTTGCCCCAAGGACGGGAAATATGTGACCTTTTGATCTTTTACTCAAGGGGTTTATCCTGTTTCTCTCTCTCTACCGTGACTATCTTAAAGTGTCCTCAGGAGACCAAGTCCAGATATTTACCTTGTTCCTGTGGTTTTTTCCATCTCTAAGTGCAAACAGGAGGTCAGTTCTAAATGCCTCACCTAAAGACCACCTATCTCCGGCCTTAAAACCAAGGTTTTACTCATATTCAGATCTCAGATAGATGGTCTGGACTACGAGTGCCATTTTCTCAACGTGGAAAGAATAATAACACAAGAAATTAAGATTTCAAAGCATGGTGGAAAGGTGGAAAGAACCTAAATGCATTGGACTCCTCATCTTTCCTAAAGAGACCTTAACAGGTACTGTCTAAATAATAAAATTCTAATTCTAGGCATACTTGCAGTAAAGGTTTATCTTAAAATAATGCTTCTAAGTATACTTGAAAGTATCTTAAATGTGAAATTATTTTAAGCATGGGGTTTAACGTCACAAAGATAACTACCAGGGAAAAATTTTAAATAGCATAACTAATAAAAACTGAGAGATGACAGGGGAGAGGAAGCACTGTGGTTTAGAATTTACCGAGTTCATCTGTGACAGTGGTGGACAATGCTTTAGGTCAAATTTTGATAAATCGAGAAATAGAGGCATAAATATTTTATTTTATGCTATGATGTCATCCCCAAGAGGATGAAACCCAGAAACCAGAGATAGTGGTGGTTTCCAGGAGGCAGGGGAGGTAAAATGTCCTCATTTTGAGTCTTTCTGTAATCTATTAATAGCTATTCTTAAGATCCTGGACATGCAATTATTTCTACAGTAATAAAAATCATTTTTAACATGGCTGGTGGGTCAGTGATAATTGGGTTCTGGTCAGCAAGATCCAGCCAGAGAGGTGTTTTGATTTCTAGCACTGCCAAATCTATCTTTTCAAGCAAGATAAAGCTGAGGAGGCCCTGAAGAATCAGCTCCCCATGAAGTTACAGCTGGAGAATAAGTGGCCGATAGGACCCTTCCTTCTGATGCAGGGAGCGGGGCGGGGAGTGAAGGAAGGTCAAGGGTCTATCCAAAGTCAGGCTGCTGGGGATACCACTTGTTCATTTCAGGGTCATTCGTACCATGTCCAAGACAACTATTTATGGAGTAAGAATTTTCCACCTGAAGAACAGGACAGGAGATGAGAGAAAAAGAGAAAAGTTACTGCATTTTCCTTAAGCTCAGGATGTGGCTCCTCTGCCCACTTTTTGCCCAGCTCCTAGGTTGGAGTGTTTTGTTTTGAGGATCAGTTGACTTCAATTTTATTTCTTTGATGATATAAAAAATGATATTTTTTATGTTCATAGAAGAGGAAGGCACAAACAAATTTGATAGAAAAGGGGTCTTTACTAACATATATTTGGGATTTTACTAAAGAGAGGAATAAAGAGTATCATGCCATTAACATGAAAATGTAGAAAGAATTGAATTAAAAAAATAAAACTACTTCCCTGGTCGCTCAGTGGTGAAAAATTGTCAGCCAGTCCTGGGGACAAGGGTTCAGTCCCTAATCCAGGGAGACTCCATGCGCTGTGGAGCGTCTAAGCCCGTGGCCACAGCTACTGACCCAGCAATCTGGAGCCCTCGTGCTCCACCACAGCAAGCGTGCGTCTGCACTGGAGTGCTCACAGTTCGGTCCCCTAAAAACCTATATTCACAATCTAAGAGTGGAGAGTTATACTTTATTCTGTGGGAAATTTTAGGACTTCAAGCCCGGAGACAGCATCTCAAGTGACTCTGAAAGAACTGCTCCAAGGAGAGGAGGGAAGGAGCCAGCTTAATATAGAGATTTGGCAACAAAAGGCAAGTAGTCTGAACATCAAAAGATTATTGTAAACTAAAGAAAACAGGCATTGGAGAAGACTCTTGCGAGTCCCTTGGAGTGTAAGGAAATCAATCCAGTCCATCCTAAAGGAAATCAGTCCTAAATATTCATTGGAAGGACTGATGCTGAAGCTGAAACTTCAATATTTTGGCCACCCAATGCGAAGAACTGACTCATTGGAAAAGACCCTGATGTTGGGAAAGATTGAAGGCGGGAGAAGGGGATGACAGAGGATGAGATGGTAGGATGGCATCACTGACTCGATGGACATGAGTTTGAGCACACTGTGGGAGCTGGAGATGGACAGGGAGGCCTGGCGTGCTGCAGTCCATGGGGTCGAAAAGAGTCGAACACCACTGAGCAACAGGACCGAACTGAAAGAGAACAAGGGACATAAAAAACTTGCATTTGATCCCTGGGTGGGGAAGAGGCCCTGGAGGAGGGCATGGCAACCCACTCCAGTATTCTTGCCTGGAGAATCTCTTGGACAGAGGAGCCTGGAGGGCTACAGTCCATAGTGTCACAAAGAGTCAAACTCTGAAGTGACTTAGCAAAGAAAACCAGACAGCCTAAGCTAAGGAATTTGGTGCTTTTCTTTGTATGGGAAGATGCCTCAAAGAAATCATTCCTTTCATATGCGCCTCAGCGATCTGTGGCCAGGCTCCAGTTTTCACGTCCTCAGCTTTCTGAGAGCTCAGCGGCCGGCAGCGGCTGCAGTCTGACGGCTGCTGGATGGCACGTATTCTTTGTTTCCTTCCTGAGTTCCCTCGGGCCTCGCCAGCTCACGCTGCAAGGCTGCAATTGCTAATGACTGTGCCATCCTTTGTTTACTGGCATACCAGAAAATACTTTCTCATTCCAGTCTCATTTCCACCCACCACGAACGGATGCAAATTGGACCCTGGTCCCTAGCCCTATCTAGGGAGATGTACCACTGCTCATCAAGCCTGCAGTGTCTTCCCTGGACAGAGCTCTGAGCGAAAAGTTTCCAGCAAACACTAGAAGCTGGTGCCGTCTCAGACACGGGCCTTGGGTGCCACCTGGTGCTCATATGCTATATTGCATATAATATATAACATTGCATATGACATATTTTCCTTCTAACATTTATATTTAATATTTAAAGTCACCCAGTCATCTCCAACTCTTTGCGACCCATGGACTATACACTCCATGGACTATTATCCAGGCCAGAATACTGGAGTGGGTAGCCTTTCCTTCTCCAGGGGATCTTCCCAACCCAGGGATCAAACCCACGTCTCCTGCACTGGGGGTGGATTCTTTACCAGCTGAGCCACAAGGAAGCCCAAGAAAATTCAAGTGGGTAGCCTATCCCTTCTCCAGGGGATCTTCCCGACCCAGGAATTGAACCGGGGTCCCCTGCATTGCAGGGGGATTCTTTACCAACTGAGATGTCAGGGAAGCAAAAAATCTGATGCTTGTCGTTTGTTTCCTCCTGCCACTTAAGAGAGAGAGAGAGAAAATGTCTGACACTTGCAACCTATTTCCTCCATTTGGAGACCTCTAGCCTTCCTACCTGGAGAAGAGGAGGACACGACTGAACGACTTCACTTTCACTTTTCACTTTCATGCATTGGAGAAGGAAATGGCAACCCACTCCAGTGTTCTTGCCTGGAGAATCCCAGGGATGGGGAGCCTGGTGGGCTGCCATCTGTGGGGTCGCACAGAGTCGGACACGACTGAAGCGACTTAGCAGCAGCAGCAGCAGCCTAATAGCTTGACTTCTGGCTTCACGGGGTGTTTGAGGTGAGAAGAAAGCTGTGATCGGAAGAGAGGGTCAGAAAGAAAGAAAAAAGGAAGGGTGGGCTGCCGTTTTTGGGGTGGCACAGAGTCGCACGCAACTGAAGTGACTTAGCAGCAGCAGCAGCAGCCTTCCTACCTGTTACCCTCTCAATTGCCCCTTTATTTTTAGAATTATGTTGCCTAGGGAAAGGGCCATCATCCCTAAACTGGTGAGGCAACAGATTCTTCTAACTCTCACATTGAGGGTCTCTGATCCAGGGGCCCCAAGCAGTAGTTTGAGGAAGCTGCCTCTGTGGCAGGAGTTTGAGCAGTCCTTTATAACCTGGAAGCCTTCATGCCGCTAGAAACCAGTCGAGTCACACAGTCACAGATGCAGGGAGAAAACAGCAAAAACAGAACGATCAACAAAGTTGAAGGTCACATTATGTCCACAAATAAGGTACAAAGTATTGCACCAGTCCATTTTAGGATTGTTAGATGTCATCAGATTAAGAAGAGGCATCACATATGATTGCTCTTGTCGAAGGTATTCAAACTTGGAGAAAGTCCTTTCTGCCCACCATGGGAAGCCTGACAGTCCACTGTGAGGGAGCAAGTTACTCTGTGTGTGTGTGTGGGTGTGCGCTCAGTTACATGTGTGTGCATGCTCAGTCGTGTCTGGCTCTTTGCGACCCCGTGGACTGTAGCCCACCAGGCTTTGCCCATGAAATTTTCTAGGCAAGAATATTGGAGTGAATTGCCATTTCCTACCCCAGGAGATTTTCCTGACCCAGAGATTGAGCCAGTGTTTCCTGAAAATCCCCTGCATTGCAGGTGGATTCTTTACCACTGAGCCACCGGGACACACACTTTAAAACTACTTATTTTGAGCTAATTTGGATTTACGGAAGAGTTGCAGAGATAGCAATGATAATTCTCACAAACCCTCTATCCAACTTTTCCTAATGTCAACATCTTATGGAATCACAGCACAGTGAACGAAACTAAGCAGTTAACGTTGGTGCAGTACTGTTAACTGAACTGTAGATTTTATTCATATTTCATCATTTTTCCTAGTGATACTCTCTTTCTGTTTCAAGATCCAATCTCAGATCGCATATTGCATTTCATTGCGATGGCTCCTCCTGGGACAGTTTCAAACTTGGCTTCTGAATCTTGACATTCCAAAGAAGTGTCATTCTGTAGAATGTCTGTCAATTTGGGTTTCTCTGATATTTTCTCATGATAATCTTTTGAATTAAGGCTACAGACTGTTGAGAGAAGACTTTGGAAAGGCCTGTTGGAAAAGACCCTCATGCTGGGAAGGACTGAAGGCAAAATGAGAAAGGGGAGGCAGAGGATGAGGTGGTTGGAGAGCATCACTGACTCAGTGGACATGAACTTGAGCAAACTCTAGGAGACTGGAGGACAGAGGAGCCTGGCTTGCTGCAGTCCCTGGGGCTGCAAAGAGTCAGACAAGCGACTGAATAGAAACAACAGCAACTGTTGAGAAGTGATGCTGTGTCTTTTCAGGAGGTCACAGCAGGGGATCTGTGATGTAACACCCTGTTGCTGTTGATGTAATCCTGATCACTGTCTGAAGGTGACATTTACAGAGTTTCTTCTCTCTAATGTGAATATTTTCCCTTTGTAATTGGTGATTTTTACTTTGAGATCTTGCAAATATCATTTTTTCTACATTTGTTTTAGCATGTCTCATAAATCACCTTTTCAAAGCAGAATTAAATGAACTCTTGAAGAAAACTGCACAAATGCAGAGGGCTGACTTTTGTTTTTCTTAGATCTGCTTTATTCCTCTTTCTGCACGACTGACTCTGCTCTCCAGATTTGGAAGTGAAGAGCTTGGCTGCCATTGGTACCTCTTGTCAGTTTAAGAAGGCGGTCTAAGGGCGATGGGTCTTCCAAATGCCAAGATCCAAGCTCAACTTCCTGAGGAAAGAACTCTGGCTGGTCTAGTCTTGGTCAGGTGTCAAACTCTGATCCATCTACTTGAACCCAGGGTTGCAAAATCGAGCTCTTACCCACGTCTGCACGGTGGCGGTACTTTAGTCACTAAGTTCTGTTAGACTCTTGCAACCCCATGGACTATAGCCCGCCAGGCTCCTCTGTCCATGCAATTTCCCAGGCAAGGATACTGGAGTGGGTTGCTATTTCCTCTTGCAGAGGATCTTTCTGACACAGGAATTGAACCCAGGTTTCCTGCATTGCAGGCGGATTCTCTATTGACTGAGTCACAGGGAAGGCCTATGGAACCCACCTAGTATTGCCATGGAATGAAAAATCTTTGTGAGATGAGCAACCAGTGGTTCTGAACTCACTTAGCAAGTCTAGATACTGTCAGAACTAGAACACAGGACTCAGAATTCCCAAGCAGTGTGAATTTCTCTTCAACACTCCACCTATGTTAGTCTGAGACAGATTAACTTCCTGTCCTGATCAGTCTCAAGCTAGAGTAGCATCTTATCCCAATGCTTGGAAAAAAAATATGAAATTACACTTGGGTGGGAGAGGAAGTGGGCTTTCTAGGTGGCACTAGGGGTAAAGAACCCATCTGCCAATGCAGGAGACATAAAGAGACACAGGTTCAATCCCTGGGTCTGGAAGATCCCCTGGAAGAGGGCATGGCAACCTACTCCAGTATTCTTGCCTGGAGAATCCCTTGGACAGAGGAACCTGGCTGGCTGCCATCCATAGGCTCACAGAGTTGGGCACGCCCGCAGTGACTTAGC
The DNA here is from genome assembly GCA_006408675.1 of Madoqua kirkii. Classification (NCBI taxonomy): domain Eukaryota; kingdom Metazoa; phylum Chordata; class Mammalia; order Artiodactyla; family Bovidae; genus Madoqua; species Madoqua kirkii. The sequence goes on along the minus strand of SJYC01027772.1, from coordinate 28,859 downwards.
ACGCACACAAGCAGCACGTGAGAGGGACTGAGTGACTGAAGGACCCTCAGAATTCCCAGGACCTGGATCTGCGGAGCTAAGTTATCCATCCAGCTGTGTCACTCTAATTCTCTAGAGACATGGAACTTAAACCCCAAAAGCTGATCTCTTAATGGGATTGACCCAAAAATGCAGCAGATTTTCAGAAATGGCTGGAAAACCTTTTCTGAAAGGAGAGATGCCTGGATCACATTCTCCAGGGAAAGCAAACAAAGCCTGCCTCCTTGGTTTCGTGGGGAGGGGAAGGAGTGGGGAGGGGGGTTGGTGCACGCTGGGGAGAAAACACAATTGCTTCCCAGCGTTTCCTGGATTCCCGATTCATATTTTGCCCCTGATGTCAGGAATGGAGCATCCTTTTCTCCTCCGGCAGCTTGGATACAGCACTAAGAAATCCAAGATAAATGGGATGCTCTGTGAAGAGAGCCTGGAACAGCTGGACCTTGCTGGACACAATGGCAATGGCTGGTCCAATGGGGACATCTGGTTCCCTTCCCCAGAGGCTTAACAATGGCGGAGAGGCCAATAAAGATAATCCCGTAGGCCACTGCCAGGCCGAGGCTCCCAGGACCCCAAACACTGGGCAGGAAAGATTGGATTTCTCTTCCATGGGAGTGGAGGAGGGAGGATGGCAGGAACACCAGCTGTGCTCCTGGGCTTTTCAGTCCTGAAATCTTGGGTCCTGGTGACCATGGGGGACAGATTCTCAGGCAAGTTGGTGAGAGGGGGTCGCCTGGAAGAGTTTGGAAAACTTTGTAATTGGGGGCACACCAATGGCTCCCCACCAGGAACTCTAGCTACTCATCCTCCTGAGAATTTCCTTGCCCACAGGTGCCTATTCCACAGTGACTGGGTGGAAGGACTTTCACCTGAGCTTAGCAGACCTGGGCTTAAGGCTGCTCCATGTCATGTGAAAGCCCAGTGGAAACAGTGTTAGTCACTCAGTCGTGTCTGTCTCTTTGTGACTGTAGTCCTCTGGGCTCCTCTGCCCAGGGGATACCCCAGGCAAGAAGACTGAAGTGGATTGCCATTCGTTTCTCCAGGGGATCTTCTCAACCCAAGGACTGAGCTGGGTCTCCTGTACTGCAGGCACAGTCCTTACGCAGTGAGCCACAAGGGAAGCCCGAGAGCCCAGTGGTCTTGGTCAAAAGATTCAGCCTCTTCTGAGACTCAGTTTGCTCATCTGTAAAATGAGTACAGTAACACCTGCTCCCAGGATTGGTATGAACGTTATATGAACTCATTGACACAGATAAGTCTGCTAGAAAAACAGGAGTGATTTTGGTGGCAAATGTGATCATTTCAAATAGAGTTTGGGGTGCCTACAACTAGGTATGTGTTCTCCACAGTGACAGAGGATGCGGAGGACAGAAACCCACAGAAGGTTCAGGTGTCTAGTATCAAACTTTAAAAAATCATTTAGTCCCTTTTCTAGAAAATGAATAGTAGGCGACTAGACACAATGACGGGCTTCCTTGGTAGCACTAGGAGTAAAGAATCTGCCTGCCGATGCAAGAGACCTCCGGAATGTGAGTTTGATCCCTCTGTTGGGAAGATCCCCTGGAGGAAGGCGTGGCAACCACTCCAGTGTCTCGTGGACAGAGGAGCCTGGCGGGCTATGGTTCATGGGGTCACAGAGAATGAGACGTGACTGAAGAGACTCAGCACACACGCACACAGATATGATGACTCTCCGCGCCTTCACATCCACTCACGACAGAGGGGCCAGTGAGCCACATACAAACAAGAAAACTCACAGAAGACAGGTGTGGGGATAGCGGCTCTAAGGACTGGATTGGATCTAAGGATTGGATTTGGCCGAGGTTCAGGAGAGGGACCAGAGATAGCCAGAATCTTGGTTTAGAGCAGAACGTGCCCTCTGGCTCTCACGAACAAGTGAGGTTTGGTTCCAGCACACTTTGTAAACTCCCTGGATCTATGTATGACAATATTAAGAGACTAGTGATGGAATCGGTAATTTTCCAGCAACTTACCTTGGTTTCCTGTCCTCTTTATAGTCCTAATCTCCATCCGTGGGGCACTCTAAGTCAAAGGAGCAGAACGCCCAGCAACATCATCTAAGAAATGAATGGATATGCTGAAGCAGGTGTCGAGGGTGAGCAGGGGGCGCCGGGGTGGGGAGGGTTAACTCTTAACTCAAGTTCCTGTGCCCAGTGCATAGTGAAGTCCAACAAACTGAAACGTGGAAGACTGGAGCAGAGACGGGTTCACTGCAGGGCCATGCAAGGAGACGGTTGGCTCTTCACCTGAAAATCCGCAAGCTCTCCAAAGGGTTTCAGGACAGCCTTTATTACAGCCCAGTGAGGGAGGGGGTGTCGCAGGGTCTGGGATGAGCTTGCGCACAATTCTCTGATGGGCCGATGGTGAGGCAGCAGGTGGTGTCCCAGGGGTGAACTTGACCACTCCTTAGGCTCCAGGAGGCCTGGGGCTACATGCTCATGACCATCAAGTAGTCAGCATCTTCCATTTGGTGGTGATTTTACTGTCATCAACAACAACAGCTATCTGGGTATTTCAGAGAGGAGCTAAAGCAGAGGATTTGGGGGAAGGCCTGTGCCAGGAAGGTCCCATGGGGTCCTGTGGGTCACATGAAGAGGATTCTGTGGGCTTGCTGCCCTGGTCTGCAGAACTGCCTGTAGGGCAAAGGCAGGGCGGGGAGGCTGCAGCCACAAGGGCCTCTTTGACAAGAGAAATGGCCTGAGGACTGACTCTTGCATTTAGCTTCTCCATTCAGAGCCTTTTTGTCAGCAGGCCCGTGAGTCAGAAGGAAAAGGGTCTTTTCTTACCTAAAAATAACTCCCAGGGTACTGAGCGGTGGGTCAGGATTTGCGGCTTGACCTTTTCCATTTCTGAGTGTGTGTGGCATGCGAGCGTGTCGTGGGGACAGGAAGCGGGAAGAATGTGAAGGAGGGGCTCTGAGTCTCCGGACTGATTCTAAGAAGCTGCGCTGGCGACATGGACGCTTGGCCACGTGGGTTAGTGGTGACGCTACAGCTGAAAGCCACGAGCCCAGTCCTAGCCGGCGCTGGGTGGCTAAGGACTCAACATCCTTTAACCCAAACCAGTCAATCCTAAAGGAAATCTGCCCTGAATATTCATCCAAAGGACTGATGCTGAAGCCGAAGCTCCAATCCTTTGGCCACCTGATGAGAAGAGCTGACTCATTTGGAAAGACCCTGATGCTGGGAAAGATTGGGGGCAGGAAGAGAAGGGGACGACAGAGGATGAGCTGGTTGGATGGCATCGCCAACTCGATGGACGTGAGTTTGGGTGGACTCCGGGAGATACTGAAGGTTAGAGGAACCTTGTGTGCTGCAGTCCTGGGCTGACAAATGTGGGGGCCTGTGTCAGGGAAGCGGGAGAGACCCCATCTTAAAGCCTATCATCCTTCTTAAAGACAGGATGTGAACTGGGCCTGAACCCTGCCCAAGAGTTAGGAAACCATTGCTAGTGAAAACCCAGGTCTCCTGGAGACGTCCCTCCCTGCAGATGACAAACGGAGATTGTAGTTGAGGTCAGGCTGCCCCTGGGAGATTAACCGTGGAGACATCCCCCCTTGATGTGTCATCATTGTTCCCCCCTTTAACCTAAATTGCTTATTCTCCTAGCACCTACTTGTTGTAAAACTCAATCATATAGAGCAAATAGGTTGCTAACATGTAACCAGTCACATAGAGGGGGGTACAAAACTGGGCCTCTGAGGAACATCAGGGCCCCTGCTGGGAACTGATTCCCCTTGGACCCGCTGGCATAATAAACTGTACTCCACTGTCTTGAGTGTCCTCCGTGGTGTGTTTTGCAACTCTGGATTCCACACCGTTTCCGGTGCGTTGGCCAGGAAGCCCTCGGAGAGACAGGCCCATTGAGCCTCGCCTGCGGCTAGGGTCTCCAGGAGGGGAAGGCACCTTGCCTTCTCTATCAGCTGTTGTTTTAGCAACTCATCCTTCCAGGAGGACTTCACAAGACTGTGGACAACAGAAGGAAAGCATGCAGGTAGTTCCCGCTGTAATAGTGGAAGAAGGGGCCTGATCAACCCCTTGGGGCTGGATGAGTCTACACGGCTAAGTCCTCATAGGCTCGGTGGGGAATTGTTTACTGAAATAAGTGGTACTCTGCTAACTAAGCCTGTACTGATTGTTTGTCAACGTATCTTTTGGTTTCCAAGGGACTGTCTCCTTTGCCGTGACACCCTCCCGTTCTCTTTGGGGACTCAGGGATCTCCCGAGCATTGCTTGGGGTCAGATTGGGAACTGTGCTTTGGATGCACATTGGCTTGTACCAACCAGTGATGAGATGGTCTTGGATTTTGCAAGGATCTGACATGTGCAGAGAAGAGTACATGGAAGCCTTAATTGACTGGCTCTGGCAGGCTGCCAAGGGCAAGAGAGCACGAGGGGTGTTATGAAAGGAAAGTGAAAGCGGGATGGGTGGACAAGAGTTCAGGCCGACTGTTCTTGGATGCGTGATTAAAAACTTCAGGAAGGGCTTTGGAGGTACGATCCTCTGGGGGTAGGATGGCCCTCAGAGGGAATCCTAAAACTGGGCCGAGTTTGGGCTGTGCACTCTGTGGTAACCAGGCAGCCAGGCCACCCAGATCAGTTTCCATACATTGACTCAGGGCTACTAATTGCACAAAATCCACCCTGTTGGGGCCCGGGTTTGTTACCTTAAAAAAGAAGAGAGCAAGATTTCGCTGGCTCAAGGAGAACCCAGGCAAGAAAAACTGAAAAAGAAAAGAAAAGAAAAAAAATATATATATATCATGATCCAGAGGAAGAGGAGCTCCCATTTCCCCTCCTACACTGGAGAACACAGCAGCAATTCCCAGAGCAGGAGGAGGAGGTCGAAAAAGAGGGGGATTTTCCTCCCCCACCTCCGCTGGTGGAGGAGGCTCCTTGAGCTGATGGGAGGGACTGCACCATCGTTATATCCCGCCCTCCCCAGTTCAGAGGAAGGGAAAAAGTGAGAGTCGAGTGTTCAGAGGCAGCTGAGGTCTACAAAAACCCTTGAGAGAGAGAGGTTTTGAAGATGCCTTTTAGGGAAGTCCAGGTGGCACCGCAGGTGGGGTCAGACGGGCACATTCATCCTGGTCCCACTGCTCTTTATGACCAGCCATTCTCCGTATATAAGGAAAGGGGGCTCTTAACTGCAATGGACAAAGAGATATAAATAAATATATAAAGAGAAAATTATGCTGCGGTTGGAAGCAGTGTGGGAACCCGTTGCCGTGGCCGGAACGCACTGTGGGGCCACCAGTGGTCGGACACACCTCAGGCGGAAGGGAACTGTCTGGCCAACCCAGTGGCCAAAGCAAGCAGCTGCGCAGGACAATACAGCAACCAAATGCAAGGTGACGCCTGTGGTGTCTAGCCTACTAGCCGCCCAAGCGGGCCCAGTCTATGACAAGGCGAAAAAAACACCACCCGGGCACGAACTGAGCGAGGTTTCAGCTCGCTATTTTTCACACTGTGTCTAATAGCCTTGTGTGCAGATGCAAGCCGCTGATGCGTAACCTGTGCCAAGAATAACCCGTCTCCCAAAGAGACCGTGCCACCCGGAATACAATTAAAGGGGACCGCTCCATTTAAATTTCTAGAAGTGGACTTCACTGAGGTAAAGCCATGCCGAGGATACAAATATTTGCTGGTGATGGGATGCACTTTTACGGGATGGGTAGAAGCTTAACCCACCAAGACTGAAAAAGCGAAGGAAGTGGCCCAGTTCTTGCTGCGAGACATTATTCCTAAGTCTGGGTTCCTTCTGAGATAGAATCAGATAAGGGGACCGCATCTGCGGCTGAATTACTCCAACTAGTCTGCAAAGCAGTAAATATTAAATGGAAAGTACTTACAGTGTACAGGCCACAAAGCTCAAGACTGGTTGAGAGAATGAACCAGACCATCGAGATGACTTTGGCAAAAGGGGTGCAAGAAACCGGTGAACCCCTGGATGGACCCCCTGGATGGATGTGCTGCCATTAGTGTTAACGAGGATCAGAATGACCACTGCAAGGTTATTCCCCCTATGAAATAATGTTTGGGAGGCCTCCCTCACTTATTCAGGAAGTAAAGGGAAATTTATTACAAAGAGGAGGGATGGAGGTGTTGGCAGCAACTGGAACAGTTGGGAAAGGTGATCCATGACATCACCCCTTATGTTCAAAAAAATTGCATTTTCTTTCTATACTACTGTGCACCCATACTCACAGGGACATTTAGTATGGGTAAAGGATTGGAAGCAACAGATGCTGTCCACGCACCCTCCACCTCACCCCTGGAAAGGGCCATACACAATTGTACTAGCCACTCCCACTGCAGCTAAAGCTGCAAGTTGCAGGCATTACTCCCTAGATTCACCACATTCAGCTCAAGACAGCAGCAGAGGAAAGGGGACTTTGGACCGCCCATCCTAAGCCAGGGGAAACTTTGAAGACCCAACATCTTCCATTGGCAACCACGGATTCATAATGGAGCCACGGTGAATAATTCTGCTATTCCTGATTGGTACGATGACCCTACCGGGACTGCAAACTCAGGATAATGTGCTCCTGTCCTGGGCCCACTCGTACACAAACTTTCATAATATTTCTAACTGTTAGGCTTGGGGGCCATGACATTGTCAGGGAGGGATGGACTCCCTTGGTGGGTGTCTCCCCGTGTGCAGAGGGGACTTCAGCTCCCTCTGCTCATTTTTGAGACAGCAGTGAGAGGCGTTTGCTTCCTTGGTGGCTCACAACCTGTCACTTCTTACTTGGTGTGACCTGGACTTTAACCAAATTGATCAAAGCAGGGGGTAACATTTGAGGTAAATGTAAGCCTTACAAAAGTGACCAAAGATTATACCTTTTACTTTAAAAAAGTAAAAAGAGTGAGAGCTCAATGGCTGGTGAGAAGGGCCAATCCATCAGGTAATTTGAACAATTTTAGCAGACATGGGATGAATATTTTTGGATGACCCCAGAAAAAGGCCAACCTATTGTCCCTGCCGCTATCTGTTGGGGAACAAAAGGAACAAGAAATTGGATTTGGTGATTGTCCCGTAGATCCAAAAGAATTAAAATATGTGAGATACTTATCCTCTGACCAATGTGAACAAATAGTAGAGGTTACTTATTGCCCAGATTTACCAGCTCGCTGGCCTGGCTCAGACTGAATGTACAACCCTGGGATCCAATGGGTGCCCCTGATGGCACCCAATGGCTGTGTGGATCGCATTTATGGCCTCGGCTTCCAGTCAGTTGGCTCAGCTGCTGCACTTTCGGATTTGCCTTTGCTCATGGAACTATTAAGCCATCCTTGCAACAAGCCCCAGTAAATGTGCTTTATTTACATGTGCAGTGGGCAAGGGCTGTGATGATTAAAATACAAGCTGTAAGTAACTTCATGAAACGCCCTCCTGGGCAACACAGAGGCATTCCAAGCTTTAAATGAAGAACAAACACAGAGGAGAAAGGCAGTGATTCAAAATCGGATGGCTTTAGACATACCTACAGCCACCCAAGGAGGGACCTGTGCTATAATTAAAATTGAGTGTTGTGTTTATATCCCTGATGTATCTGGCAATAAATCAGCCACTCTAGATGACATGAAAAGCCAGGTAAAAACTACGTCTCCTCCCTTTTAGATGTCAGTATTTTCTTGGATCAAAGGTGATTGGTGGAAAATATTTTCATAATTATTTTGTTAATCATTATAAATTTGGGGGCCTTGTATTCTCCAGTGTATAACTCGATGTGTAACCTCTAGACTCACAGCCCTGCTGCAGTTACATAGCCCCCTTGTACAATACCTACCCATGACTGATGCCCAGGTTAAAGATAAGATGAACATCAAGAGGGGAAAATGGTGGGGTCTGTGTGAGGAAAGCAGGAGAGACTCCATCTTGAAGCCTGCCATCCTTCTTAAAGACAGGATGTGAACTGGGCCTGAACCCTGCCCAAGAGTGAGGAAACCGTTGCTAGTAGAAACCAGGTCTTTTGGAGACTTCCCTCCCGGCAGATGACAAACGGAGATTGTAGTTGAGGTCAGGCTGCCCCTGTTAGGTTAACCATGGAGCCATCCCCCTTTGATGTATCATTATTGTTCCCCTCCTTTAGCCTAAATTGCTTGTTCTCCTAGCACCTACTTGTAAAACTCAATCATATACAACAAGGAGGTTGTTAACATGTAATCAGTCACACAGTGGTGAGTGAAGTTGCTCAGTCGTGTTTGATTTTTTGTGACCCCATGGATTGTAGCCTACCAGGCTCCTCCATCCATGGGGTTTTCCAAGGCAGTAATACTGGAATGGGTTGCCATTTCCTTCTCCCGGGAATCTTCCCGACCCAGGGATAGAACCTGGGTCTCCTGCGTTGCAGGCAGACGCTTAACCCTCTGAGCCACCAGGGAAGCCTGGTGTGTGTGCGGGCCTCTTAGAAACATCAGGATCCTTGTTGAGAACTGATTCCCCTTGGACCCACTGGCATAATAAACTATACTCCACTGTCTTGAGTGTTCCCCAAGGTGTGTTTTGTGATTCCAGATTCCACAACACAGAGTCAAACACGACTGAGCGACCGAACAACAACCCAAATCCACTCTCCCGTTCACTCTGGTCCTCACAGGTGGGACTGGTTTCTCAGACGCACGGAGGCATGGCTCTCATCCCCAACCATAGTGCCCAGGTGCACCCCAGCCTTTACCCAGCTGTGCTGCCCCAATTCTGAACAGCATACTAGCATTGTGCTCCTTGAGGATGCATCCTGTCCAGGTGGTGCCCAGGTGACCTGAGACACAGCATAGATGGGAGGCACACCGAGAGGACGAGCCCTGGTCAGAACACACGAGAGTTCCGCTGTGTGTCTGGGAGCAACCAGGGCTGCAAAGTCACAGGGGGACAAGTGCAGTCTCTGGGGGTGCAGCTTAGTCCCTTCATATCTATAGCCCCCAAATCCAGCGTCTGAAAAGATGGTTGAAAACCACAGTCAAACAACCTGGCAGGTAAGTATGGAGCATCCTTGGGTCCCATTGCCTTTAACTTCCTGTCTCCCACTGGGGTCAGGAGGCAGGCTTTTGCCCATGACCCCCTCAGAGGCAAGCATCTCCCAGGGACTCAGAAGCATCTGGAGGTCAAGCCATGTGGACACTGAGTAGAAAGAGTGACAATGAAGTGTCCCCTACCTTCTCTTCCAGTGCTCCTACGCCCCGCCCCCTCACACTCCTGTTCTTCCTGTTCATACCCGCCCCCTGCTTCATCTGGATAAATCTTACTGCCTTGGAGGCACAGCCTGCACTCCAACCCTCCCCAGGGGACCTTCATGAAAGCTCCATCCTACACCGCTCTCTCCTTCCTCCCAACCACACACACGGGCTGTGCAGTTAATTCCAGCACTTACTGGTAAGTCTTTCTGTGGTCTGCCCTGGTTTTGTGCACCACAGGGTAACTTGTTACCCCAGCAAAGCTGGGGTTCAGTGAACCAGAGGGAGGCCTCAGACCCGGTCCAAATCCGGACAAGCGGTTTACTCACTTTAAGGCAGAGCTTTCTCATCTGTGGGGCTTCCCTGGTGACTCAGATGGTAAAGAATCTGCCTGCAATGTGGGAGAGAGATCTGAGTTCGATCCTTGAGTCTGGAAGTTCCTTTGGAGGAGGAAATGGCAACCCACTCCAGTAGTCTTGCCTGGAAAACTCCATGGACAGAGGAGCCTGGTGGGCTAGAGTCCATAGGGTCGCAAAGAGTCAGACATGACTGAGCGACTAACAGTTTGTCCGTAAAATGGGGTCCATCCCACCTACTCAGAGGATGACCGTAGGGAGCAAAGGGGGTATGTAAAGCACATAGAATAAGAGCTGGTGTAGAATAACTGCTTAAACCAGTGTCTGTTGGTGTAAAAAAGATGTCATTTCTGTGAATTCAAGACTCTCTTCCTCCCCACACGCAGAGAGGAACTTCTGAGCAACTAACAGTTTGTCCGTAAAATGGGGTCCATCCCACCTACTCAGAGGATGACCGTAGGGAGCAAAGGGGGTATGTAAAGCACATAGAATAAGAGCTGGTGTAGAATAACTGCTTAAACCAGTGTCTGTTGGTGTAAAAAAGATGTCATTTCTGTGAATTCAAGACTCTCTTCCTCCCCACACGCAGAGAGGAACTGGTGGTCTCCCGGTGGAGGTGACATGCAAATATCGCCTACGCGTCATGCAGGGGTCGGTTCCACCGGCGATGCGAAGCTGCCGAGCGGCTGGTTAAACAGTCTGCCCCTCGGCATTGAGTGAGAGGTGACAACTCAACACTGACCTGCTAGGCCAGTGCATTTTGGGAGGCGGCCCATGGTCAGAACAGAGCTCCCAGAGGCCTGGGGACCATGTGTCCCCCGACCTTCCAGGGGCCTCTTTCAGCCTCACAGTTCATAAATCTGCATTTGATGAGGACCAGCAGTGACATGGAGAAGCTCCCCAGCGGGGCGGTGCCAGGAGCCCTGCCCAGGAGGCTCTGTCAGCGCCTGTGATGGAATGAGCGGAGGGGGCCAGCTGCCTCTGTCTTGGACATGGATGCACTCAGTCCACACCCTTGGCCGGCGAGGGAGGGGAGCTGCCCATGAGGCCGCCTTGCTCTTGGGTCTGAACATGACTCAGGAGAGAGACTAGCTCCTCGCAGCCCATGTGGGACCCTGATGTCTGAACCTCTGGTCTCAGACCAGAGGGACTCAGACCTGGAATGGTTATCTCTGGATCTCATTCCACTGCTAGGGTGAGATCGCGCAGAGCAGTAGAGGCCCCAGGTTGGGAGGTACCCCAACCATCTTGGCAAAGTTCCTCACAGTCCCCTGCTGCCCTGAAAAGAGGATTGGATGCAGGTGGCACAGTGGGTGCCATCTGCTGTTTGGACTGGTCCATTTGTGCCTTGTTTGAGGTGCTGGCTCTTTCTGAGTCTTTCTTGTTCCTCTGATGAGTGCAAGGAGTAATTTGGGCCCCACTGGAGCCGAGAGTGTTTTGTTTTTGTTTTTTTTTCACAGTGGTGAGTGAAGTTGCTCAGTCGTGTTTGATTTTTTGTGACCCCATGGATTGTAGCCTACCAGGCTCCTCCATCCATGGGGTTTTCCAAGGCAGTAATACTGGAATGGGTTGCCATTTCCTTCTCCCGGGAATCTTCCCGACCCAGGGATAGAACCTGGGTCTCCTGCGTTGCAGGCAGACGCTTAACCCTCTGAGCCACCAGGGAAGCCTGGTGTGTGTGCGGGCCTCTTAGAAACATCAGGATCCTTGTTGAGAACTGATTCCCCTTGGACCCACTGGCATAATAAACTATACTCCACTGTCTTGAGTGTTCCCCAAGGTGTGTTTTGTGATTCCAGATTCCACAACACAGAGTCAAACACGACTGAGCGACCGAACAACAACCCAAATCCACTCTCCCGTTCACTCTGGTCCTCACAGGTGGGACTGGTTTCTCAGACGCACGGAGGCATGGCTCTCATCCCCAACCATAGTGCCCAGGTGCACCCCAGCCTTTACCCAGCTGTGCTGCCCCAATTCTGAACAGCATACTAGCATTGTGCTCCTTGAGGATGCATCCTGTCCAGGTGGTGCCCAGGTGACCTGAGACACAGCATAGATGGGAGGCACACCGAGAGGACGAGCCCTGGTCAGAACACACGAGAGTTCCGCTGTGTGTCTGGGAGCCAACCAGGGCTGCAAAGTCACAGGGGGACAAGTGCAGTCTCTGGGGGTGCAGCTTAGTCCCTTCATATCTATAGCCCCCAAATCCAGCGTCTGAAAAGATGGTTGAAAACCACAGTCAAACAACCTGGCAGGTAAGTATGGAGCATCCTTGGGTCCCATTGCCTTTAACTTCCTGTCTCCCACTGGGGTCAGGAGGCAGGCTTTTGCCCATGACCCCCTCAGAGGCAAGCATCTCCCAGGGACTCAGAAGCATCTGGAGGTCAAGCCATGTGGACACTGAGTAGAAAGAGTGACAATGAAGTGTCCCCTACCTTCTCTTCCAGTGCTCCTACGCCCCGCCCCCTCACACTCCTGTTCTTCCTGTTCATACCCGCCCCCTGCTTCATCTGGATAAATCTTACTGCCTTGGAGGCACAGCCTGCACTCCAACCCTCCCCAGGGGACCTTCATGAAAGCTCCATCCTACACCGCTCTCTCCTTCCTCCCAACCACACACACGGGCTGTGCAGTTAATTCCAGCACTTACTGGTAAGTCTTTCTGTGGTCTGCCCTGGTTTTGTGCACCACAGGGTAACTTGTTACCCCAGCAAAGCTGGGGTTCAGTGAACCAGAGGGAGGCCTCAGACCCGGTCCAAATCCGGACAAGCGGTTTACTCACTTTAAGGCAGAGCTTTCTCATCTGTGGGGCTTCCCTGGTGACTCAGATGGTAAAGAATCTGCCTGCAATGTGGGAGAGAGATCTGAGTTCGATCCTTGAGTCTGGAAGTTCCTTTGGAGGAGGAAATGGCAACCCACTCCAGTAGTCTTGCCTGGAAAACTCCATGGACAGAGGAGCCTGGTGGGCTAGAGTCCATAGGGTCGCAAAGAGTCAGACATGACTGAGCGACTAACAGTTTGTCCGTAAAATGGGGTCCATCCCACCTACTCAGAGGATGACCGTAGGGAGCAAAGGGGGTATGTAAAGCACATAGAATAAGAGCTGGTGTAGAATAACTGCTTAAACCAGTGTCTGTTGGTGTAAAAAAGATGTCATTTCTGTGAATTCAAGACTCTCTTCCTCCCCACACGCAGGGAGGAACTGGTGGTCTCCCGGTGGAGGTGACATGCAAATATCGCCTACGCGTCATGCAGGGGTCGGTTCCACCGGCGATGCGAAGCTGCCGAGCGGCTGGTTAAACAGTCTGCCCCTCGGCATTGAGTGAGAGGTGACAACTCAACACTGACCTGCTAGGCCAGTGCATTTTGGGAGGCGGCCCATGGTCAGAACAGAGCTCCCAGAGGCCTGGGGACCATGTGTCCCCCGACCTTCCAGGGGCCTCTTTCAGCCTCACAGTTCATAAATCTGCATTTGATGAGGACCAGCAGTGACATGGAGAAGCTCCCCAGCGGGGCGGTGCCAGGAGCCCTGCCCAGGAGGCTCTGTCAGCGCCTGTGATGGAATGAGCGGAGGGGGCCAGCTGCCTCTGTCTTGGACATGGATGCACTCAGTCCACACCCTTGGCCGGCGAGGGAGGGGAGCTGCCCATGAGGCCGCCTTGCTCTTGGGTCTGAACATGACTCAGGAGAGAGACTAGCTCCTCGCAGCCCATGTGGGACCCTGATGTCTGAACCTCTGGTCTCAGACCAGAGGGACTCAGACCTGGAATGGTTATCTCTGGATCTCATTCCACTGCTAGGGTGAGATCGCGCAGAGCAGTAGAGGCCCCAGGTTGGGAGGTACCCCAACCATCTTGGCAAAGTTCCTCACAGTCCCCTGCTGCCCTGAAAAGAGGATTGGATGCAGGTGGCACAGTGGGTGCCATCTGCTGTTTGGACTGGTCCATTTGTGCCTTGTTTGAGGTTGCTGGCTCTTTCTGAGTCTTTCTTGTTCCTCTGATGAGTGCAAGGAGTAATTTGGGCCCCACTGGAGCCGAGAGTGTTTTGTTTTTGTTTTTTTTAATCACTGAATTCCTTAGTTTCTAGTAGGAATCCTTCCATTTCTAATGAGTATGTATGCTTGCGTGCTCAGTCGTGTCCAACTCTTTGCAACCCCATGGACTGCAGCCCAATGGACTCCTCCGTCCATGGGATTCTCCAGGCAAGAATACTGGAGGGGGCTGCCATTTCCTTCTCCAGGGGATCTTTTTGACTCAGGGATTGCACCCACATCTCTTAAGTCTCCTGCATTGGCAGGTGGGTTCTTTACCACTAGCACCACTTGGGAGGAAGCCTTGGCTGTTCATTCATAGAGAACCATGTAAGCTGATCCTTGCGATGGACTGCCTTTCCCCAAGTCATTCAGAAGGATTCAGGGCTTCTGGAAGACAGCCCCAACTGCCTTCCCCCAGCAACCACAGGGGCCAGGCAGCGCCCAGCTGTCTGATTGATGTCTGCTCCACCCGTAGGGTCTGCTCTGCAGAACTCCTGGCCGCATCTGATCCCACCAGGGGGAGGTGCTGGAGTGCTCCATCCAAGAGAAGCGGCAAGGAAGTGCCACGCTGCCTGCCTGGCCCTCTCCGCTCTGACTGCCTTTTCTCCCAGAGGTCTCACATGTCAGTTTGGAGACACCAGTGAGGACAGACGGCTGGGAGCTGGATGCTTCTTCCTCCAGCTCTTCCTCCCTCACCTCCTCCCACGTTTTCTCCCCACCCCTTCCTCCTTTCCCCAATAACTTGAACATTTTAATCAATATGGCGCCTCTCCAGGGTCTCCATGCCGTCGCTGCAATTTGCCGTGGTTCCGCTGGTGAATTTTCTTTTCCCTTCTAATGGGAAACAGAATCGTTTCCATGATAGAAGCCGACTGGTCCAGAGAGGCCTCCGCATAGAGAGCGCTCTGAAGAAAGGAGACAGCTGGCTGAAAAGAGAGAAGGGATTTGGGGAACTGAAATTCCTTCTGATATTGGACTTCAACGTGGAAAATTCACTACCCTGCATTGTTCAAATGCCTCTGAGTCAGAACAGAAGGGATATCAGTGCATTTGTTAGCTCTGGGTAGGAATTTGCGGCCCTGGGTTTTACAGGATTTTCTTCTCTCGCTGGAGAGATGCCTATCAGGCTGGAGCTGGGTCTATACTCCTCTCTTACCTTGTAGTCTGGGCTGATCTCGTGGTTCCTCAGTGATCCGTCCCTCTGTCTTCTAGAAGAAGGCATTCAAACTGCCCCAGAGAGAACGCTGCCTTTAGCCATGCTTACCCATCTCTTCAGATGTAAGAGCGGGGACGTCCTTGTGAGGTGTATTGGCAGGAGCGTAGGACCAAGACTGGAAGAGCCAGTTCCGGTCCCATCCTTTTCATTCACCTGCCCAGGAGGTGAATTCATTGGCCCAGGAGCAACCAGGCTTGTGAAAATCAATAAAGGAACCTTACTAAAGTGGAGTCAGTGTGGAGGCAGTCCAAGTGCGAGCTGGAAAAGAATTTCCCGACACAGAGTATTTTAGAAGCGAGAGAATTTATTGAGAACAAAGGGCAGAGGTAGTGAGGGATGCCTCAAAGACAGAGGGCTGACTCCCTAACTTCCTATACAGTCCATGGTATTCTCCAGGTCAGAATACTGGAGTGGGTAACCATTCCCTTCTGCAGGGGATCGTCCCAACCCAGGGATTGAACCCAGGTCTCCTGCATTGCAGATGGATTCTTTACCAGATGAGCCACAAAGGAAGCCCAAGGATACTGGAGTGGGTAGCCTATCCCTTCTTCAACAGATCTTCCCAAACCAGGAATCAAACCGGGGTCTCTTGCATTGTAGGCAGATTCTTTACCAACTGAACTATCAAGGAAGCCCAACAGACTGGGGAGATCTGACTCCTATAGTGGGTTTGTGGCCAAACTTTATAGTCTTAGGCCAAAGAAAATTCCTACGGGAAGGGGTGGCGTTAAGTCATTGGTCTTTTGGTGCCCACCTTGCCCAATATGTAGATGGGAGCCATCTGCTTAGGGGCAGGATGGTTCATGACAAATAGGATGGCTCACGCAGTACTTGCCATGGAGTATAGATAATTCTGGAAATTTTGCCCTATGACCCCAGCATGGGGCTCCACAGTTGGGAGACCAGGAGACTGGCCTCAGCTACTGATGTCAATTATAGAAGACCCCCCTGACAGAAGAACTATCCATTGGAAAGAATAACTGATTACAGAAAAAGATGGTTGTTGTAGCTCCTGCAAGAAATTGACTTCCCAGCAACTCAGTGAAGGAGAAACTGCCACCACCCTGAACTCTGACTTTTCTCCAACAGACTTTCATTTCAGACAATACCTCATAATGCCTTCCTTTTCTCTATAAAATAATGTTCCTTTCTTTTGTTTGTTAGACTTACCTGTGGTTTTTGCCATGGCTGGCTGATCCTGTATTGCAATTATCTGCTACTCTTGAATACACCTATTTTTGCTGGTAAAATATTCAGCCTTAAAAAGGAAGGAGATTCTTACACAGTCTGCAACAAGGATAAACCTTGAGAACACTATGCTAAGTGAAATAAGCCAGCCTCAAAAAGAAAAATACTGCATGATGCCACTTACATGAGTCTCATAGAATATTCAAATTAACAGAGACAGAAAGTAGAATGGTGATTGCCAAGGGCTGGGGACTGGGGGAAAGAGCGTTGTTGTTTAATGGGGTGCAGACTTTCCACTTTGCAAGATGGAAAGAGTTCTGAAAACCGGTTGCACAATATGGATTGAATGTATGTAACAGCACTGCCCAGCAAGATGGTTAACAGGTTAAAAATAAGAGCAGTGGTGGCTCTGAAGGAGATAAGACTGTAGACTTACTCCCTAGGGGACATCAGTTTAGGATGCGTTCCCAGGAGTAGAAGGTAGAAAAGAAGAGGTTTCTGGGCTCCGAGGGCAGTCAGATGAGGCTCCACTGGGCAGGAGAGCAAATGCTCCTTGTCAGTCTCACCAGCTTAACTATCCAGCCTGCAGCATTCACATCCTTAGAGGGAGCTAAAGATGACTGGATTTCCATATGAGTGGTGAAAGTGTGGTCCTGGAGACAAGGTTATGAGCGAGATGAAGCTTAGAGAGAATAGCCTTTAATCTCTCTTAATCTTACTTAGCATTTTAAGAAAATGAAAGTGAAGTCGCTCAGTCGTGTCCTACTCTTTGTGACCCCATGGACTGTAGCCCACCAGGCTCCCCTGTCCATAGGATTTTCCAGGCAAGAGTACTGGAGTGGGTTGCCATTTCCTTCTCCAAGCATTTTAAGAGCGTGGATCTTATTTTTCTAGCTTGAGCCAGTAGAGGACAAGCACTGAGCCTGATGTCTCCTTCTACCTTTTTTAGCCCTTTTATTCTGACTAGGCCATTTTGATAGGCCGCCTGACACTGAGTTCAAGCATACAGTGGGCTTTGGGCTTTACAGCCTAGAAGCTCTGGCATGTATGTTAAGTCTTGAGTCATGTCTGACTCTTGCCACCCCATGGATTATAGCCTGATAGTCTCCTCTGTCCATGGGATTCTCCAGGCAAGAATACTGGGGTGAATTGCCATGGCCTCCTCTAGTGGGTCTTCCAGACTCAGGGACTGAACCCTCATCTCTCAGGTCTCCTGCAGTGGTAGGTGGATTCTTTACCACTAACACTACCTTCTAAGCCCAGAAGCCCCTTAGACAACATCTTAACCTTGATTTCCTAGAGAGAAGAGCCTGAATCAAAAGAAAATCAAGCTAATCTAGTTGGGAGGCATGAATGACAGAAAGGGTTGCATGACAGTGATGGGGGACAGAGAAAATATGAGGGTGTAGTATCATGCTGCCCATGACTGGGTACCCAGAATAGTTCATCCAGAAGAAGGAAGGAGGGAAAGGCATTCACCAGCTCCTAGGTTCCATTGGTCAAAGGTTCACCCAATGTGCACCGGCTTCCTTGAGCTTTCAGGTTGACTCTGGGTGGTTACCTGTCAGATTCTTCCTGTTTCAATGGGAAACCCTAAAGTGGGTGCAGAGAAGACAGGACAGGGGCATGAGGTCAGAGCTCTTGTGTTGTGTTTGCAGGGAATCAGCTGCATCTTCAGCAGAAGAAGCAGACAAAGGATAGAGATGCAGGTGATAGTGGGAGGATCTGGGTGGCTCAACAAACAAAAGTAACTGATTCCATAGAGGAAACTGAGAAATTCCATTGTGACATCTCTTTCTTGTTTGTTTAATGTAGCCCTATCAGCTTCCCTGATGGCTCAGCAGGTAAAGAGTCTACCTGCAATGCAGGAGACACAGGAGACGTGGGTTTGATTCCTGGGTCGGGAAGATCTCCGGAGGAAGGCACAGCAACCTACTCCACTATTCTTGCCTGGAGAATCCCATGGACTGAGGAGCCTGGTGGGCTAGCGTCCATGGGGTCACAAAAAGTAGCACACGTCTGAGCACATGCATATGCAACCCTATTTTATCAGAATATATAAACTGCATTCTGCAACTCAGCTGCCCCAACATTTTTAATAATTAAAATTTTTTCATCTATTTCTGGTCATGCTGGGTCTTCCCTGCTGTATGCAGGCTTTCCCTGGTTGTGGTGAGTGGGGGCTACTCTCTAGTGGTGGTGCTCAGGCTTCTTGCTGCAGTGGCTTCTCCTGTTGTAGAGCACCGGCTCTAACCCTCACGCTCAGTACTTATAGCACATGGGCTTAGTTCCTCTGTGGCATGTGGGATCTTCCTGGACTAAGGATCAAACCTGTGTCTTCCTGCGTTGTCTCCTGGGCAGATTCTTAACCACTGAGCCACCAGGGAAGCCCTCAGTTCAGTTTAGTCACTCAGTACTGTCCAACTCTTTGCAACTTCATGAAATGCAGCACGCCAAGCCTCCCTGTCCATCACCAACTCCCAGAGTTCACCCAAACCCATGTCCATCGAGTCAGTGATGCCATCCAACCATCTCATCCTCTGTCATCCCCTTCTCCTCCTGCCCTCAATCTTTCCCAGCATCAGGGTCTTTTCAAATGAGTCAGCTCTTCCCATCAGGTGGCCCAAGTATTGGAATTTCAGCCTCAGCATCAGTCCTTCCAATGAACACCCAGGACTGATCGCCTTCAGGGTGGACTGGTTGGGTCTCCTTGCAGTCTAAAGGATTCTCAATAGTCTTCTCCAACACCACAGTTCAAAAGCATCAATTCTTCAGCGTTCAGTTTTCTTTATAGTCCAACTCTCACATCTGTACATGACCACTGGAAAAATCATAGCCTTGACCAGATGGACCTTTGTCGGCAAAGTAATGCCTCTGCTTTTTAATATGCTGTCTAGGTTGGTCATAACTTTCCTTCCAAGGAGTAAGTGTCTTTTAATTTCATGGCTACAGTCACCATCTGCAGTGATTTTGGAGCCCAGAAAAATAAAGTCAGCCAGTGTTTCCACTGTTTCCCCATCTATTTGCCATGAAGTGATGGGACCAGACACCATGATTTTCGTTTTCTGAATGTTGAGCTTTAAGGCAACTTTTTCATTCTCTTCTTTCACTTTCATCAAGAGGCTCTTTAGTTCCTCTTCACTTTCTGCCATAAGGGTGGTGTCATCTGCATATCCGAGGTTATTGATATTTCTCCTGGCAGTCTTGATTCCAGCTTGTGTTTCTTCCAGTCCAGTGTTTCTCATGATGTACTCTGCATATAAGTTAAATAAGCACGGTGACAATATACAGCCTTGATGTACTCCTTTTCCTATTTGGAACCAGTCTGTTGTTCCATCTCCAGTTTTAACTGTTGCTTCCTGACTTGCATACAGATTTCTCAAGAGGCAGGTCAGGTGGTCTGGTATTCCCATCTCTTTCAGAATTTTCCACAGTATTTGTGATCCACACAGTCAAAGGCTTTGGCATAGTCAATAAAACAGAAATAGATGTTTTTCTGGAACTCTCTTGCTTTTTCCATGATCCAGCAGGTGTTGGCAATTTGATCTGTGGTTCCTCTGCTTTTTCTAAAACCAGCTTGAACATCTGGAAGTTCACAGTTCATGTATTGTTAAAGCCTGGATTGGAGAATTTTGAGCATTCCTTTACTAGTATGTGAGATGAGTGCAATTGTGCAGTAGTTTGAGCATTCTTTGGAATTGCCATTTTGGGGGATTGGGTTGAAAACCGACCTTTTCCAATCCTATGGCCACTGCTGAGTTTTCCAAATTTGCTGGCATATTGAGTGTAGCACTTTCACTGCATCATCTTTACAGATTTGAAATAGCTCAACTGGAAGTCCATCATCTCCACTGGCTTTGTTCATAGTGATGCTTTGTAAGGCCCACTTGACTTCACATTCCAGGATGTCTGGCTCTAGGTGAGTGATCACACCATCATGATTATCTGGGTCGTGAACATCTTTTTTGTACAGTTCTTCAGTGTATTCTTGTCACCTCTTCTTAGTATCGCCTGCTTCTGTTATGTCCATACCATTTCTGCCCTTTATTGAGCCCGTCTTTACATGAAATGTTCCCTTGGTATCTCTAATTTTCTTGAAGAGATCTCTAGTCTTTCCCATTCTGTTGTTTTCCTCTATTTCTTTGCACTGATCACTGAGGAAGGCTTTCTTATCTCTCCTTGCTATTCTTTGGAACTCTGCATTCAGATGGGTATATCTTTCCTTTTCTCCTTTGCTTTTCACTCCCCTTCTTTCCACAGCTATTTGTAAGGCCTCCTCAGATAGCCATTTTGCTTTTTTGCATTTCTTTTTCTTAAGGACGGTCTTGATACCTATCTCCTGTATAATGTCATAAACCTCCATCCATAGTTCATCAGGCACTCTATCTATCAGATCTAGTCCCTTAAATCTATTTCTCACTTCCACTGTATAATCATAAGGGATTTGATTTAGGTCATACCTGAATGGTCTGGTGGTTTTCTCCACTTTCTTAAATTTAAGTCTGAATTTGGCAATAAGGAGTTCATAATCTAAGCCACAGTCAGCTTCTGGTCTTGTTTTTGTTGGCTATAGAGAGCTTCTCCATCTTTGGCTGCAAAGAATATAATCAATCTGATTTTGATGTTGACCATCTGGTGATGTCCATGTGTAGAGTCTTCTCTTGTGTTGTTGGAAGAGGGTGTTTGCTATGACCAGTGCATTCTCTTGGCAGAACTTCATTAGTCTTTGCCCTGCTTCATTCTGTACTCCAAAACCAAATTTACCTGTTACTCCAGGTGTTTCTTGACTTCCTACTTTTGCATTCCAGTCCCCTATAATCAAAAGGACATCTTTTTTGGGTATTAGTTCTAGAAGCCTGACCTTACTTGAAAAAAAAAAAAAACAACTGCTTAATTATCTTTTGTTGTTGTTGTTGAGTTGCCCAGTCTGTCCACTTCTTTGTGACCCCATGAACGGTAGCATGCCAGGCATCCCTATCCCTCACCATCTCCCAGGCTTTGCCCAAATTCATGTTCATTATATTGGTGATGCCACCCATCTATCTCATCCTCTGATGCCCTCTTCTCCTTCTGCCCTCGATCTTTCCCAGCATCAGAGATTTTCCAATGAGTTCCCTGTTTGCATCAGAGGACCAACATACCGAAACTTCAGCTTCAGCATCAGTCCTTCCAGTGAATACTCAGGGTTGATCTCCCTTAAGATTGACTGGTTGGATCTCCTTGCTGTCCAAGGCACTTTCAGGAGTCTTCTCCAGCACCACAGTTTGAAGGCATCAATTCTTTGGCTTTCTGCCTTCTTTATGGTCCAGCTTTTGCAACCGTGTGTGACCGCTGGAAAGACCATAGCCTTGACTATGCTGCTGCTAACTCGCTTCAGTTGTGTCCGACTCTGTGCAACCTCATAGACAGAAGCCCACCAGGCTCCCTCGTCCTTGGGATTCTCCAGGCAAGAACACTGAGGTGGGTTGCCATTTCCTTCTCCAATGCATGAAAGTGAAAAGTGAGAGTGAAGTCACTCAGTCATGCCCGACTCTTTGCGACCACATGAACTGCAGCCTACCAGGCTCCTCCGCCCGTGGGATTTTCCAGGCAAGAGTACTGGAGTGGGGGTGCCACTGCCTTCTCCAAGCCTTGACTATACAGACCTAATCATCTTTATTTAGGAGCTTTTCCTCTGTCTCCTAGAGCTGTCAAGTGTTTATGATATCCCTACATTATCTACCTTCTATCTCTAATTTTGTTGTGAATCCTCCATTCAGCTGAGTAGAGTCTGGATTGGAAATGCTTTGAATCTTTGTTTCTAAGGTAAACCTATGTTCTCACAACCTTTTTCTGATACTTGCTCCACTGTGAGCTTCCTGTTACTGGATCTGGGCTCCAGAATTCCCCGTGTCTGTTATGGATGAACCCAATACAAGACCACGTCTGCTATTTTTATTCTCCATTTTGCTTGAATTTGAGCTGTTTTCAGAGTTTCCACTTTCTAATAGATTGGGTTTAGGAAATTTCGCTTTTCAATTCTTAAGATGTTTGGAGAGATTGCTCTTCAAACACCCCCGGCAACCTACCTTTTCCCCTGATGGTTCAAGCCTGTCAGTCCTACTTTTTCACACACTTAACCAGCCTTCCAATGGTTGTCCCTGATAACTATTTCTCTTTTGTCATGTTCCCTGCTAGCACATGTGTGCCCCTGAAGATGGTAGGAGCTCACTGTTGGCATTGCTCACTCACTATTTCTTATTTGCAGTATTCAGAGGACCTATACCCAGCTGCTCATGTGTTTTGAGTATTTTCCAGAGGACTGAACTGGGAATCATGCCCAGGTCAATCAAAAGTGTTCAAGAATGTGTACATGTGTAAATGGGTAGTGCATTTTGTATATGTCTGTGTGTTGTAGTGCATGCCTGGATGCCAAAACTATGTGCAAATGGTTCTGGGATTATCAAATTAGCCTGAAAATGAAGGCTGTCTAACCCTGGGTTCCATTTATTTAGTACAGTCATCTCTCAGTACCTGCAGGGAGCTAGTTGCAGGTACTGTAACAGGGACCCTCACAGATCCCGAAGTCCGTGGATGCCAAGTCCGAATGTAAAATGGCTTAGTATTTGTATATAACAGATGCACATCCTCCTGTGCACCTTAAGTCATCTCCAGATTTCTTACAGTAACTAACGCAATGCTAATACAGTGTACATTTTATGTGAATAGTTGCCAGTGCACGACACATTCAAATTTTGCTTTTTGGAACTTTCTGGAGTTTTTAAAAAACATTTTTTTAATCTGAAGTTGGCTGAATCTATGTGGAAACTTTGGACATGGCACCCTAACTATAATTGCAATACTGTGGTTTAGTGGCTCAGTCCTGTCTGACTCTTTGCAACCCCGTGGACTGTATCCCGCCAGGCTCCTCTGTCCCTGGGGAGTCTTCAGGCAAGAATACTAGAGTGGGTTGCCATGGCTTCTTCCAGGGGATCTTCCTCACCCAGGAATCAAACCTGCATCCATGTGGAAGCTGGAGCTGAAATACCAGTCCCATCCCCCAGCCAACGTGAAATGAATTAAGCCGCTTCTGTCTGCTAGTCTGTGCCCAGCACTGGCTCCACCTTGCATCTGGACAGTGTCCATCTCCCTGCTGGCCAGAGCAGCAGAGTTCTTCCAGCTTATAAGGATCAAGACAGGCTAGGGTAGGACATTAAATTTCCAGGCTGAGGCCTCTGAAATCTCCCCTGCAGACCATTCTCTGAATAGAACCATTTAATTGGCAGGAAGCAAGAGAGCAGCCAGGGGTTACTGGCTGGAAACCTCTTGGTGATGCCAAAGGTTCCAACCTTCAGAGGAGTTCCTGACAGTGTCCTAAGAGTCCACTCCTGCCATCTCTGAAATTTGGGACTTGGAAGGGGTCTCCAGGGTCATCTGCCCCCTCGTTCCTTCTCCAACCTGCCTCAGAGGAACATTAGTTATTTAGTGTTAGCCACTCAGTAGTGTCCCAGTCTTGGTGACCCCATGGACTGTAGCTGGCCAGGTTCTTTGTCCATGGAATTCTCCAGGCAAGAATACTGGGGTGGGTAGTCATTTCCTCCCTCAGGGAGGCTTCTTGATCAGAAGTAGAACCCAGGTTTCCTGCATTGCAGACAGATTCTTTACCATCTGAGCCACCAGGGATGTCAGAGGGCTGAGTGTCTCTTATTCCCCTTGATATTCTGAGAAGATATTCTAAACTTCTCTCCTAATCCATTTTTGGCCTTTTCCATTAGGCAATTCTTTTTCATGTCAAACTGGTTTTTAGCAGTCACGTGATTTTAAAGCATGTGGTTACATTCACGCAACCTATCAGAGACAAGATCAGGGAAGCTTCCAGGAAGATACATTTCCTCTTGCCCCATTTAGCAGGGCTATTCTGGTCTGGGAGCTGGGGGAGGCGAGGATTCCATCATGAACCACCAATGTCTTGCAGGCTATTCTAGTCTGAGCTGGTAATTGCAAAACAATGAACTCTGAAAGTAAATAGCCAGAGTCCTCATTTGATGGAGATGTTTTTCCTTTAAAGACACTCCAAAACCCACTACAATATTGTAAAGTAATTAGCCTCCAATTAAAATAAATAAATTGATTAAAAGCAGTTACTCCTTAAGGGCTTCCCTGGTGACTCAGAGGGTAAAGAATTTGCCTGCAATGCAGGAAACCTGGGTTTGATCACTGGATTAGGAAGATCCCTGAAAGAAGGCATGGTAACCCATTTCTGTATTCTTGCCTAGAGAATTCCATGGACGGAGGAGCCTGGTGGGCTCTAGTCCACGGGGTCGAAAACACTTGGACTTAACTGAGGTGACTTAGCACACACACATGCGTGACCAAGCAGGGGCTTCCCCAGTGGCTCACGGGTAAAAATCCACCTGCAATGCAGGGGACAGAGGAGACGTGTGTTCGATTCCTGGGTGGGGAAGATCCCCTGGAGAAGGAAATGACAACCCACTCCAGTATTCTCGCCCGGAGAATCCCATTGACCGAGGAGCCTGGAGGGCTATAATCCAAAGGTCTCGAAGAATCGGACACAACTGAGCGACTGAGCACACACATGCCCAAGCTTGCCTCCCAAGCATAATGACCAGTCAAGTGAGACTGGCTCGAACCCCATGGGTCTGAGCCTTTTTCCCATCACAATAGGATTAGAACGTGCTTAACTTCTGTTACCACTATTGGAACCAGATTTGCTTTCTCACCACTGAATTCCTTTTAAGAATGGCCAAGGGCCTGTGGGATTTATCATTTATCACTTCTTTCAAGGGTTTTGACTCTGATCTGGGGATAATTCGGTGTGTTTGAAAGAGGAATGAGCTTTTTGTCTAATCCAGGGAACAAAGTGCAGAATCCAGCAGCCGGAAGTCCAGGGTTTATTTTCCTTAGGCAAACCCATGAATTTATCATCACTTCAAGGGAGAAACAAAGGCGGGGATTCAGGAAGCTGGTCCCAGCTGTCAGCCACTCATTTTTAGGAATTAAAAAAGAAGAACAAACGACCACCAGGCTGATGAAGTCCTGGTGAGCCAGATCCTGTCCCAGCAGACAAAGGGAGACAGGCATCCCTCACTGTGGGCTTGGGTTGTGAGAACCTTCCTACCCGGGTCCCAGCTCCCAGACCCGTGGCCTGGACTGAACCTTCTACCTTAATGAGCTCCTGATGTGCTGCAAGGACTTAACGTAGCAGCAGAAAGGGAGGACAGGCTGTCAGACATCCAATTGCCCTTCTGAGGAGGTTTGAGGAGCTTAAGACGAATCAATGAAAAATATGTGCATTTCAGCTCCACTCAGAAGCTACGTGGATTCACCCCCAGACAAAAAACCATGGACTTTCCTTGAACTTTAACGGGTAGATGGCAGTATCTGAAGTTGAGCTCTAGCCAGGATGATATTTTATCATTTCAATGATTACTGATTTTCATAAATGTGATTCTTCCTATGTGTTTCTGGCTTATGCTAATGACATAATGTGCCAAAGTGCTATGCATTTTAACCCATTGTTTCAAATGCTGCTGCTGCTGCTGAGTCACTTCAGTCGTGTCCGACTCTGTGCGACCCCAATAGATAGCAGCCCACCAGGCTCCTTTGTCCCTGGGATTCTCCAGGCAAGAACACTGGAGTGGGTTGCCATTGCCTTCTCTGACTGTTTCAAATATTATTGGTTTAAAATACCTATTCTAGGGCTTCCCAGGTGGCACAATGTTAAAGAATCCACTTGTCAATGCAGGAGACACAAGAGACATGGGTTCAATCCCTGGGAAGATCCCATGGAGGGAGGAAATGACAACCCGCTCCAGTATTCTTGTGTGCAGAATCCCATGGACAGAGGAGCCTGGCAGGCTACAGCTCATGGAGTCTCAAAAGAGTCAGATGTGACTGAAGTGACTAAACATACACGCATATATAGAGCAACCCCTGAAGAAGTTATTAACTTGGTAGCTTCCAGGTTGGACAGGCAGGGAAAATCCTTAAGAATCTTTGAGTCTATCAAAAAAGCTTCTTGGAGTAGCATTGCATTGCACACCTCAGGGACACCATGCAGATAGAATGAAATGAAATTGTGCAACATGGTGGCCTTGGCCTCCCAGTATGTGTGGGACTTCAAAAGCCACTTGAGCAATGGAAGAGAGAGAGAAAAAAAGATGGAAAGAAAGTGAGATCATCTGCAGTATGTATACTTGTACAGGCAACTCACAAATGAATGAGGGAAGGTTGTCTATTGATTAAGGGAAAAGTACCTTCTCTCAATTCACTTTGGTCAGAACTTTTGCAGAGTTCCAGGACCAGATTTCTGCAAAACTATTTCAGTCTGCAACTAGGACCAAAGAGGAGAAGGTAAAGAAACGGGAACTGCTTTCCTTGGAGTAACAGAGGCCAGAAGTATGACTCAACAACGTGATCAAACCCAGGAAAGGTCATTTTCCAGACTCTGGTGACCAGCTGTCCTTTAACTCCCATGACTACAAAACAAGTTTTTAACTCATGGCAATTTGTGACTCATTTTAGAAAGCTGTTCTGTCTGGTTGACCCCATACCAGTGTATTTATACCCAAGTTAGCTCCTTAAAAGGATTGGAGGAGGCAGCTTTTGAACTTTTTCAACAAGCAAGCAGCTAAAGAACATGGAATCCAGACCACTAGATTGCTGATAATAGATTTATTGAAGAGGAAGGAGCTTTGGGTAGCAGGTATGCCCTACCTGTTCACTGTATAGATGCAAACTCAGAGCTTAAGAGGTAAAATAACCACACTGAAATCACATAACTAAGTGGCTTTACTTTATTTTCTTCCCAGAAAGAAAGCTCAAATCATTCCAGGATTCTTTATTTGATATCCATGAACCCCTATGAGGTCCCCAAATCCCCTTGAATGTGTGTGTAAAATTTCATGTGTCTCTGCAAGTCTGCCACTAAGTGGTTTACACCAGGGCATCTGTACTGTGTATTAACATATCCCAACGCCTCCATGCTGGTTCCAAATCCTACTAATGCCCCACAATCCCAGCTGTTCTGGCCTCTCTCTAGGAACCCTCCAGATGTCGCGTAATGCAGCAAAAAGCTAGTGTCTGGCTCCACCGGGGTCCTTTAGGACACTTCCCTCTGCAGAAGCGGGACCTTGCTCCATGTTTAGCATTTAAAAAAGGACTGTGGTGTGTGTGCTCATGCGTGTGCATCCATGTTTGCACTTTTCTGCAATGGGGCCATATAGAAGCTTCAATTAGTTTTCTCAAGAGGTTTTTGAACCCCCAAAGATGGGGACCCATGGTGCCAAGACTATAATTTCATTATGACTCTGGCTCTGTTCCCAGTGCCTAACAGCAGACTCAGGTCTCTGAATTCACATGTAGCATGACTTGCCAAAGTTTCCAGAAAGGGTCTGGCAAGTCAAGAGTTCAAAAACAGTTGTATGTACACAAGTCGCTATTCCTGTGGTCTTCTCCCACTGGGACTGATGGAGAAGTGTAAGGGGTCCTGGGTTACCAGTGAAACATATTTGATCATATTTTTTTCCAGTAAACATTTCTTTGCAGCTGAGAGACCTTTTAGGCTATAGCAAGACCATGTGCCTGTCCAGGAAATGGACACAGACAGGGTATCATGGCAAAAATTCTGCATCAGAGGCCAGTCTCCTATTTGGAAAAACATCAGAGCAATCAGGAGCCCAGTTGAACACAATTAAATATATATTTAACACATCTGGGGGGGTGTCAGGATGGAAAAGTTTGAAAAATCAATAGTCATAGACATGTATTATTCTCCTGCTGTGTGTCAAGTCTTTGGTTAGACTCTAAGAATGAGCTCTGGAATCAGAAATGAACAGATTTAAAATGCATCTAGGCTGAATTCCTTATTTAAGACCAGGGAAACTGAGTAGGCTTCCTTGGTGACTCAGACAGTAAAGAATCTGCCTGCAAAGCAGGAGATGCAGGTTTGATCCCTGGGTCAGGGAGATTCTCTAGAGAAGGAAATGGCAACCCACTCTAGTATTCTTGCCTGGAGAATTCCATGGACAGAGGAGCCTGGCGGACTTCAGTCCATGGGGTTGCAAAGAGTAAGAAATGACTGAGCGACAAACAAGTGCAGACTGTCTAGTGTTCTTTGTCTGGAATTTGGGGACATTAAAGATACTTAGAGGTAAGTTCCCTGCAGGTCCAGTGGTTAGGACTTGGCTCTTTTGCTGCCAAAGGCCCAGGGATCAATCCCTGGTCAGGGAACTAAGATCCTGCAAGCCAAGTGGCATGGTCAAAAAAAAAGAAAAACAAAACAAAACAAAAACGAGAGAGAGGGAGAGAGACTTAGAGATTATCTGGTCCCAATTTCTCCTTATATAGATGAGGAAACACATTTGCCAAGGCAAGCATGGCATATCGGGTGAAAAATCAAAAAAAGAATTGAAGCTTAGTTCTTCTGACTCTCTGAGTAGTTCTCCTTGTCACACCTTCATGGGATCTTTTCCTGCTTTGGGGGTAATGGAGCCAGAAATGGAAGAGTAATGGATACCCAGAGATAAGGAAAGAGAAAGGACTGAAAACAGTACATTTCCTTGATCCATCTCAAAATTTTGCCCAAGACTGGTCCCATCTGAGTCCCAACCCAACGGATAACAGACTTGGGTAGACACCTGAGTTTCAGTGAATCCTAGGGCTCTTCTCAATCCTAGACAAATACTTACCTCTCAAGTTGTCATAATAGGAAATTGAATTCTTTGTAAAGCATCTCCCCTTATGCCTGGTATGGAGTACAGGCTCAGCTAACCTTTGTCCCCATGATCTTGCATATTCCCTTTCCTCTTCCCCACTGCCCGCCCCCGCCA
>SJYC01027769.1:0-10831 GCA_006408675.1 Madoqua kirkii | reverse complement strand
GAGTTTGGGTGAACTCCGGGAGTTGGTGATGGGCAGGGAGGCCTGGCGTGCTGTGATTCATGGGGTCGCAAAGAGTTGGACATGACTGAGCAACTGAACTAAACTGAACTGAAATAATATAAATTATCAGTATCATTTATTGACCACGCATATATCACCTGATGTATTCATTATAACTATCATATCAGGTTGGTTGCATAATTGAAAATTAAACCCTAAGAGCATTAAAAAACATTCCCAAGGTCATAGCATTAGGATTTGAACTTATGTTCAAAGATCATATTCTTAACAACTTCTTATGGTTCAGAGTGGCCAAAAGTATTGCTTGTTGTTAAAAATAATGGTGTCCATTGTGTGTGGGACCTCATACTCAGGATGGGGAAGAATGAAAAATCTCTGATCTTGGGTGTCATACTGTCTAATAGTGACAAAGTGTCCAGGGGACAGGTGCCAGTTGAGTCTGGAAAACAAGGACAGGGAGATCTTGACAATGGTTGGCAATGTAAGAAGAAAGCCTTTCCTATGGACCTAGTGTAGCCAGGATAAGAAATTGTGAAGGTGAGATTCCTGTTCACCCACAACCCCCTAATTTATCTCCACTCTTCCAATCAGGGGTAAACTTGCCATTTTGAAGAAAAGAAAAAAAAGAGTTTCTCCTCCAGCATCTGTATAACTTATTCCAAACTGAACTCTTGTCAAGGCTTTGAGAAGTTAAGGATGATGACATATATAACAACCCAAAGGGCTTTTCAGCTACACTTGGAGCTGAGTCAGGAAACCAACCCCGAGTATTCATTGGAAGGTCTGATGCTGAAACTGAAGATCCAATACTTTGGCCACCTGATGTGAAGAAAAGCCAACTCATTGGAAAATACCTTGATGCTGGGAAAGATTGAAGGCAAAAGGAGAAGGAAGTGGGTGCAGAGAATGAGATGGTTGGATGGCATCACCGTCTCAATGGACATGAATCTGAGCAAACTCTGGGAGAGAGTGAAGGACAGGGAAGCCTGGCATGCTGCAGTCCATGGGGTTGCAGAGAGCCAGACACAATTTAGTGACTGAACAACCGGAACAAGGCTCATTAGATCAAGAGGCAATAGAAAAATGTGCGATGCTCCTACACCCCTCTCCTGCATCTTTGCCTACGAGAATGGGCAGGATGGGAGGACATGGAAGCTGCAGTAGGTGTGAGGGTCCAAAGACGATGGGAGGCGGGGTGGACCTCAACCTCCAAGTCAACATTGATTGACTTGGTTGTCAAAAGTGAAAGAAGGTGGAGGCCTGGGAGTCAGGGCAGAGTCCAGAAGGGATTTTTGGAAGATAGTCCGTTAATTTCAGGGAGTGACCTGATCATTTAGGAGCTATCTGAGTGCACAAAGGATGGGCTGTGGAATGTGTCCAATGAGAAGCATTTCTTGCTGGCAAGTCAGGCAAATGAGATATGGACAGAATGCCTGGATTTCAGACATTCATTTGTCAAATTTAAGAGGCAATAGAAAAACGTGCGATGCTCCTACACCCCTCTCCTGCATCTTTGCCTACGAGAATGGGCAGGATGGGAGGACATGGAAGCTGCAGTAGGTGTGAGGGTCCAAAGACGATGGGAGGCGGGGTGGACCTCAACCTCCAAGTCAACATTGATTGACTTGGTTGTCAAAAGTGAAAGAAGGTGGAGGCCTGGGAGTCAGGGCAGAGTCCAGAAGGGATTTTTGGAAGATAGTCCGTTAATTTCAGGGAGTGACCTGATCATTTAGGAGCTATCTGAGTGCACAAAGGATGGGCTGTGGAATGTGTCCAATGAGAAGCATTTCTTGCTGGCAAGTCAGGCAAATGAGATATGGACAGAATGCCTGGATTTCAGACATTCATTTGTCAAATTTGCAGATGCTGCAAGAAAAAAATTAGAGTTTCTCCTAGAAGATTACACTTTGCAGTCTGATAAGGTCTGAAAGTCTAAAATTCTAGTTTGTATGGTTAGATGACAATCCCAAGATTAGTGGTTGTAGAAAACACTGATGTGCAGAATGACTAGTATAGACGCTATTGCTTTTTCAGGCCATGACAAAGTATGGTATTGGGTTTCCCTGGTAGCTCAGCTGGTGAAGAATCCACCTGCAACACAGGCAGATTGATTCCTGGGTTGGGAAGTTCCCCTGGAGAAGAGATAGTTTACCCACTCCAGTTTTCTCGAGCTTCCCTAGTGGCTCAGACGATGAAGAATCTGCCTGCGGTGTGGGAGATCTGGGTTTGATCCCTGAGCTGGGAAGATTCCCTGGAGGAGGGCATGGCAACCTGCTCCAGTATTCTTGCCTGGGAAATCCCATGCAAAGAGGAGCCTGGTGGGCTACAATCCATGGGTCACAAACAGTTGGACACGACTGAGCCACTAAGTACAGCACAGCATGAAGTATGGTATTATGCCATAATACAGAAAGTGACATCTTCTATCCATATATCTTAACCTTTTCCTTTACAAGAATCAAAATATAAACCCTCACAACCCATCTTCACCCTGTGCTT
Source organism: Madoqua kirkii (assembly GCA_006408675.1). NCBI lineage: Eukaryota > Metazoa > Chordata > Mammalia > Artiodactyla > Bovidae > Madoqua > Madoqua kirkii. The sequence continues at coordinate 8,311 of SJYC01027769.1, read as the reverse complement.
CCTTCCTCTGCTAAACCATGATAAGCCTTTCTTTCTTTCTTTCTTTTTTCAATTTCTGTCTCACCCAGGTGGGTAAGAGTGGGATTAACCCAACCAGCCCAAGGTTGAGAAAAGTATGCACAAACAGCTGAGCTTTCTGACCAACCTTTCTTTTCCTTTTGTAATGCATGATTACTCACCATTGCATTATCTTAGGCACAAGCACACACACACTCCCCAAACTGGAGTTGCATTATGTATTCCATTTGTGTGTGTGTATGTGTGTGTGTATGCTTCTCTTGTATGGCTTAAAATTTTTTTTTAATATTTATTTGTATTTGGAGTATGATTGCTTTACAATATTGTGCTGGTTTCTGCTATGCATCAGTGAGTTTTCCAATTGTTGATAAAAGAAGCAGTCTCCCCTTTTCACCACTCCTCAAGGCTTCTCTTTCCAGGGAGACATGAGTAGGGTTTGACCAGAGGGACCCTTAAACTGTTGACCACTGTTCCCCTTTTGGCAGTAGGATGCTTTCTGTTGCCCAAACTTTCTTCGCTGGCCACACACAACATAGTCTTCCATCAGGCTGAGAAGACTTTTTTTCTCCAGTGGTAAATAATACCAGTCTTGTTTATAAATGTGGGTTTTCAAGTTGTATGGGGGAAATAATTTTTAACTTTTGTCTTTCTCTGGAATTGAGCAAATCTCCACCTCTCTTATGAAAGTTTACATAAACAAGTGGGACTGGAGGATAGTCTTTCTTCTTCAAACACAAGGGAAAATGGACCATTTGCCTCTTCTTCCAAGAATGGCCATAAGTTTTCTCATGAAAAACCTCAAATAAACTGTTTCCCACTCAGCACGTACCTATGACCGGGAATGAATTGAGAACAACTTCTTACTGGATCAGTTATTTCAAAATTGTAAACAACAGTTTAATCAATCATCCTCAAGCTTACAGTTCACCAGAGGTAGGGGATTTTTAAATTTACAAACAGCTGAGCTTTCTGACCAACCTTTCTTTTCCTTTTGTAATGCATGATTACTCACCATTGCATTATCTTAGGCACAAGCACACACACACTCCCCAAACTGGAGTTGCATTATGTATTCCATTTGTGTGTGTGTATGTGTGTGTGTATGCTTCTCTTGTATGGCTTAAAATTTTTTTTTAATATTTATTTGTATTTGGAGTATGATTGCTTTACAATATTGTGCTGGTTTCTGCTATGCATCAGTGAGTTTTCCAATTGTTGATAAAAGAAGCAGTCTCCCCTTTTCACCACTCCTCAAGGCTTCTCTTTCCAGGGAGACATGAGTAGGGTTTGACCAGAGGGACCCTTAAACTGTTGACCACTGTTCCCCTTTTGGCAGTGGGATGCTTTCTGTTGCCCAAACTTTCTTCGCTGGCCACACACGACATAGTCTTCCATCAGGCTGAGAAGACTTTTTTTCTCCAGTGGTAAATAATACCAGTCTTGTTTATAAATGTGGGTTTTCAAGTTGTATGGGGGAAATAATTTTTAACTTTTGTCTTTCTCTGGAATTGAGCAAATCTCCACCTCTCTTATGAAAGTTTACATAAACAAGTGGGACTGGAGGATAGTCTTTCTTCTTCAAACACAAGGGAAAATGGACCATTTGCCTCTTCTTCCAAGAATGGCCATAAGTTTTCTCATGAAAAACCTCAAATAAACTGTTTCCCACTCAGCACGTACCTATGACCGGGAATGAATTGAGAACAACTTCTTACTGGATCAGTTATTTCAAAATTGTAAACAACAGTTTAATCAATCATCCTCAAGCTTACAGTTCACCAGAGGTAGGGGATTTTTAAATTGGTATGTGCTCAGTTGCTAAGTCATGTCCAGCTGTTTGCAATCCCATGGACTGTAACTCGCCAATCTCCTCTGTCCATGGGATTTCCCAGGCAAGAATACTGGAGTGGGTTTCCGTTTCCTCCTCTATTAAATTGGTACAGACTACCTCATTTACAAAGAAGAAATAGGGACACAGGCATAGGAAACAAAGGAATGAACACCAGGGGAGGAAAGGGGAGTGGGATGAATCGGGAGATTGGGATTCATATATATACACTGTTGATACTGTGTGTAAAGTAGATTGCTAATGAGAACCTACTGTGTAGCTCAGGGAACCCTACTCAGTGCTCTGTGGTGAACTAAATGGGAAGGAAATCCAAAAAAGGGGGATATGTGTACACATACAGCTGCTTCACTTTGCTGTTCAGAAGAAGCTAACACAACATTATAAAACAACTATGCTCCCCAATAAACATTTTTTTAAATAAATAAGCCACAAAAACCAACACAAAACCCCCAAACCATAGCCACTGATTCCCAAAGGAGAAGGGGATAATTAAGGGCACATAGGTCACAGCAAAACTAAGAAAAAGGTCTTTTCATCTCCTTTTGAAATTATAATTTTTACTATTTAGCAAAGAAATTGAATTGCAACTGTCTTATAGTATGCCTGGTTAGGAGACAAGAATATAGAAGAGGAAAGGAGACGTGGGAGATGTTACAGAATAAAAACAGAAAACCAGATCTTTGATCCAGTTATAAACAAAGAGATAGAGAAATAGATCCAGATATAGAGAGACAGAAACATAGAAACTCTTTCATGTAGAGACACACACACACAGGTACACACAAACCATCCAAGAGAAATAGAGAAAAACACCCCCTCACACACACACACAAACACAGACGCACACACACACAAGGGATACAAACAGAAAACGCAGTGAAGAGAAGCCCACACATTTTGGAGACTTACACGTTGAGAGGGACGGAGAAAAACGAAGGCCTGAGGATGCTTGCTGACTGAGCACGACTCCCTTCTGAGGACTCCCACGGAAACTGATCTGTTCATTGACCATGACTTTTATCTTTTCCTTCCACATTTATACTCACGCCATGCCTCAAGAGTCGGTCCTGTGCTTACTCATCTCTCTCCCTGCTTCCTGCCTGAGATGCTGTCCTGAAGGCCAGAGGTGGGCAGTAGGTATTTTTTGTTTCCCGTGTTTAATAGGCAATAGATGTTCTCCTACGCTTTCTTCTTAACTTGACCAGAATTGTGAGAAAAAAGCTCTTCAAAGATTGCTTTTTATCTTCCCTTAGGAACATTGACTTCCTCTTCTGGAAAGGGGCTCAAGGCAGTTTCTCCTTCTCTGGCCTTGTTCCCAGTAAACAATGATCCAGGACCATCCAAACATGCCCCTGAAGGCTGATCGTGGCCCAATTGTCACTGAGAGCTGAGCCAGCAGGGGATAAGACTTCAGACGTCCTTTTCCGCTGCTATGTCAAAAATGTCCATTTTACTCCCAACCTAAAATCTGCCTCCTTGCCCCATTTCTCCCCCTGGTCTGTCTGTGCTGGTTGAATTGCTCTGGATGATGTGTTTCCGGATGAGCATCTCTGGGCTGAGTCACCTGTGTGTGTCCTGTCCCCGAGGGGCAGGTCCATGGCCCCTTGTATCACATGGAAGAGCCACATACAAGGGTCCAGGTGTTGCTGTGTGTCAGTGTCTCCAAGCGTGGGCTTCGCATGCTCACTTAAAGGCATGGCTGTTTGGCACTGGTCACCCTTCCCAGGTGTCAAGGCCACACTGACTCACTGTGTATGTACTGGCCTGTTTTTTTGGTAAACGTAAAGAAATGTAATCCTGACTTGTTTAATGTCCTTTGTTAAGATGTAAAAAAAGATATAAAACTGTGTTGGAAACCCTGCTTCTTCTCTGGAGTACTTTCTCAGAGTCATCAGGGAAGCAGGCTTCCAGGCTAGTCCTCAGTTCAGCTCCAACAAAACTGTTTTATATTCTTATTATTGGTGGCTTGTTGATGATTTTCAACAACAGAAGAGTGCCCCATGGACAGATGCCAGGCCCTTCTCCCACTTGCTCGGGTTGGCAGACTGAAGATGCACTGGCTCTAGATGAACCATGCTTTGAGAAGTGGAGTATTTCCTGCCATAATAGTAGACAAGGATATCACGGTCATCAGCAACTCCAGCCCCCCAAATGTTAATTCCTGAGCCCTAAGCGCACTCAGAAAGGAGAAGGATACCTGGGAGATCTGGTAGCCATCAGACTGCAGGTGCTCCCTACGGTGAGCACTGAGGATCTTTCAGTTCAGTTCAGTTCAGTTCAGTTGCTCAGTCATGTCCAACTCTGCGACCCCATGGCCTGCAGCATGCCAGGCCTCCCTGTTCATCACCAACTCCTGGAGTTTACTCAAACTCATGTCCATCAAGTCAGTGATGCCATCCAACCATCTCATCCTCTGTCGTTCCCTTCTCCTCCCACCTTCAATCTTTCCCAACATCAGGATGTGAAAATATAGGACTCTGGCCCCAGATAGCTGAGATGAGTGATTTCAGGAAGCTTAGGCTCTTGCATCTTCCCATAAACAGAAAAGCACTAAATTCCTTAACTCGCATATCTGGTTTTCATTCATTCACAAAAATACTTCTATGGTCAGACTACCTGTCGTTTGTTACAAATATCTATACAAGCTGGCTCCTCCCCTCACCTCCTCGGAGTGTTTCTCTCAGGGATGCTTGAGATGCTGCCTCCTGGGCTTAAGTCCTAAAAATTTCAGCTGAATAGAACATAACTCTCAACTTTCAGATTGTGACTATTTTTAAGCTAGCACCCTTTGACTTGCATCTCCACCTGGTGAAACAAATGCCCAGAAGGGAGCTGAAAGGCCCCTCCCAGAAGCAAGATGTGGAGGGGTGGGCTCCGGGTTCAATAGCAAGAGAGTCATACACTCGGCTGACACCTGCCTTGTGAACTTCATCACAGCTGACTCCACCAGCAGAGAGAGGTGGGGAGGGGAGGATTCAGAGAAAGTGAGAGAAGAGAGGTCAAGGGAAAGAGGTGTATATAAACTGGCCATAGAGGGTGGTGAGGGAGTGGGCATCTCGCCTGAGGAGGCTTCATGGGGCTGGGATGGAAGTCCGGGGTTGCTGGCTTGAAATCATAATTGCTTTCAGGACTTTCCAGTTTTATGGTCCCTCTGAAATATCACCTTCCATTTGATCTGAGCCCAGCTGATACATCAGAACGTGTCTGTGATGAACAGAGGCATAAATACATACCCGCTGCTCAAATTCCCTGAATTTTTGCTGGATTATTAAGAGGCATATTCGGTGGGTGGTGCAGTCACGTGTCATGTGTGCCAGTGGCCATTTCTCTGCCAGGTGTGTGCAAAGATACACACAGGGACGTGCATGGAAATACCATTTTTTGGCACATGAACCTCAAGTGTATGGATCTCTATACATGAGGATATGGGCCCAGAGAGGTGACATGAACTTGAACACAAGACCCTCTGTTCCTCTTTCACAGAAAAGCTGTCTGCAGTGATCCTGAGCTAGCCTGTGGATCGAGGCGTGCACAAAACACACACAGACAAACACCCAGACATTTTCCTTTTTATTCTTACAAATAGTCTTTAGTAAAAATTGTTTTAGAGCACAGCATGATAATAATCAAGAGGAAGGCCCGTCCCACCAAGGTAACTTTCATAACCTAGGCCAGTGTGTATATCAACTGATCAGCACACTTAAACAGAAAGGGATGATATTGGCAACAGTAGTAAGAGTACAAATCCTCCTTATTCAAGGCCTGCTACCTCACACAGCCGTCTCTTTCACTCCTACGGTAACAGAGTTGTGAAAAGGCATTCTTATCCCATGTTGTAAGTGAGGAAAGTGAAGCTTAGGGTGGTTAAGCAAAAGCTTTAGGGTTTCCCAGCTGGGAAGTGTGGACTCCTGATTCAAACATGGGTTTTCCTGACCCCAAAACCCAGCTCTCCACCCCAGTTCCTGACTCATTGCTTTTTCTTGTGTTTCATCAGAACACAGTCTGTCTACGTTCATGTGTGTATTCCCCTCCCAGGTTCCTAAAAAGCAGAGCCTGGATGCCTTCTTGGGGCTGCAGCCTTCTGCTCATCCTCCTTCCAGGCTCGTCTCTAACACTGTTTCCTTCGTGCCTGCCTGGAGGTACTGGGGCCGGCTACTCGTTGCTCCTCACTGGGGGCTGCTTATGGTAGCATCCTTTTCCTCCTAAATCTGACCTCTTTAGAGAAAAAGCATAAACTTTTTTCTTTTCCTTGTGGTTACTTTGTTTGGTTGCTTGGTTTACTAATCTTTCCTCTTCTGATTTTAAGAAGACATTTGGACCACACTGAGACTCCCTAGGGATGGAGCATTCTGCCATCAGTCACTCTCACCTCCGGTAGGTTCTCAAGTGGCTACATTTGTTATGTCCTTCTTTAACTGGACTGGTTTATATTTTTAGCTTACTTCTTTTCCCTCTCCTTTCTACCTTTTAAACAAATTTTATTAGGCCTCTAAAATTTTTATATAACCACTATTCCCAAAGCTTCAGCCAAGCTTCTTTTTTAAAGTCAGAGGAACACTTCAAGTAGTTTTTAAAGTTTACAAAAATAGGGGTTTTGTTACTGTTCAATTAAACATTTCAACATAAAATATCTCAGACTTTAGTAAGGTTTAGAGAATAGCATAAACATTCGGATACTTGGCACCTAGCTTTATAAAATCTTAACATTTATCCTTTTCAGATTTTTTTTTCAAGAGAGAAAAGCAACTTCTAATTCTGAAAACTGGTTGTTAGAAGGAAATAATTAAGTGGGATTTCTGTGTTAACTGTATTTCAGGCCAACTAAACAGCCCCTGAAAATGAAAAGTGGTTTGGTTTGGTTTGGTTTACAAAGTAACTCAGTCTAATAAAGTTAAAGAAGTGATGGAACTGGAAAATTGTCATTTTGTAAAGCCTAATGAAATCAGCAATCCAGGCAATGGTCGTCAAAGGAGGAAACTAACACATGAGAGGCGGTGAGGAACTCTGCAGTGGAGGGATTGCTTTCCACCACCTTTGTCACCATTATCAACGTCACCATCACTGAATCATGACTTGTTTCCTGTGATAGTGCAATGAAATTATTCAACATAACTTAAAAAGTCTTCTTGCCAAAAAATTCAGTTGAACTTGAATTTAACCAAAACTTTAGGGAGAAAACTTCCATGTATGGATGGTATAGGGGAGGAAGACTTAATTTAAATGGCACCAGAAGATAGCAAACACTAATCTAGAATGTGAGATAGTCTAAAAGGCTGGTTCCAACATTTTAACAAGAAGAAGAAATATGAAAAAGGTGGGTTTTGGAGGGGGAGGGAAAAGAGACTGCTCTTGATTTCAAGTAATTTTTCCCTGGTGACTCAGATGGTAAAGAATCTGCCTGCAATGCAGGAAATCTGGGTTCAGTCCCTGGGTCAGGAAGATCCCCTGGAGAAGGAAATGGAAACCCACTTCAATATTCTTGCCTGGAGAATTCCATGAACAGAGGAGCCTGTGGGCTACAGTCCATGGGGTTGCAAAGGGTTCAGCACAACTGAGCAGCTAACACACAACACACAAAAAAACGCAGTGTGTGATCCTTGTTGGGGTCCTGATTTGTATAAGACTATTGTAAAAAGCAATAACAAACCTAGACGGTGTGTTGAAAAGCAGAGACATTACTCTACCAACAAAGGTCTGTATAGTCAAGGCTGTGGTCTTTCCACTGGTCACGTATGGTTGTGAGAGATGAACTGTAAAGAACGCAGAACACCAAAGAATTGATGCCTTTGAACTGTGGTGCTGGAGAAGACTCCTGAAAGTTTCTTGGACACCAAGGAGCTGGAACTAGTCAATTTTAAGGGAGCTCAACCCTGAATATTCACTGGAAGGACTAATGCTGAAGTTGAAGCTCCAGTATTTTGGTCATCTGATATGAACCGATGACTCATTGGAAAAATCCTTGATGCTGGGAAAGATCGAGGGCAAAAGGAAAAGAGGGCGTCAGAGGATGAGATGGCTAGACGGCATCACTGATGCAGTGAACATGAACTTGGGCTAACTCAAAATGAACATGAACTTGGGCTAACTCAGAGATGGTGACAGACAGGGAGGCCTGGTGTGCTGCAGTGCGTGGGAGTCGCAGAGTTGGACATGACTGCACCACTGAACAATAAACAGCAAAGTAGGAAGGGGGCTTTCCTGATGGCTCAGCAGGTAAAGGGCCACCTGCACTGCAGAAGACACAGGAGACGTGGGTTAGATCCCTGTGAAGGGAAGACTCCCTGGAGGAGGAAATGGCAACCCTCTCTAACATTCTTAACCGAAAAATCCCACTGACAGAGGAGCCTGGCCAGCTACAGTTCACAAGGAGCTGGACACAACTTAGTGACTAAGCAAGCAAATCATGGAAATTTAATATAAACGACACAGTTTAGATGATAACAT
>SJYC01027768.1:0-16328 GCA_006408675.1 Madoqua kirkii | reverse complement strand
CTGTCTGCAGTGATCCTGAGCTAGCCTGTGGATCGAGGCGTGCACAAAACACACACAGACAAACACCCAGACATTTTCCTTTTTATTCTTACAAATAGTCTTTAGTAAAAATTGTTTTAGAGCACAGCATGATAATAATCAAGAGGAAGGCCCGTCCCACCAAGGTAACTTTCATAACCTAGGCCAGTGTGTATATCAACTGATCAGCACACTTAAACAGAAAGGGATGATACTGGCAACAGTAGTAAGAGTACAAATCCTCCTTATTCAAGGCCTGCTACCTCACACAGCCGTCTCTTTCACTCCTACGGTAACAGAGTTGTGAAAAGGCATTCTTATCCCATGTTGTAAGTGAGGAAAGTGAAGCTTAGGGTGGTTAAGCAAAAGCTTTAGGGTTTCCCAGCTGGGAAGTGTGGACTCCTGATTCAAACATGGGTTTTCCTGACCCCAAAACCCAGCTCTCCACCCCAGTTCCTGACTCATTGCTTTTTCTTGTGTTTCATCAGAACACAGTCTGTCTACGTTCATGTGTGTATTCCCCTCCCAGGTTCCTAAAAAGCAGAGCCTGGATGCCTTCTTGGGGCTGCAGCCTTCTGCTCATCCTCCTTCCAGGCTCGTCTCTAACACTGTTTCCTTCGTGCCTGCCTGGAGGTACTGGGGCCGGCTACTCGTTGCTCCTCACTGGGGGCTGCTTATGGTAGCATCCTTTTCCTCCTAAATCTGACCTCTTTAGAGAAAAAGCATAAACTTTTTTCTTTTCCTTGTGGTTACTTTGTTTGGTTGCTTGGTTTACTAATCTTTCCTCTTCTGATTTTAAGAAGACATTTGGACCACACTGAGACTCCCTAGGGATGGAGCATTCTGCCATCAGTCACTCTCACCTCCGGTAGGTTCTCAAGTGGCTACATTTGTTATGTCCTTCTTTAACTGGACTGGTTTATATTTTTAGCTTACTTCTTTTCCCTCTCCTTTCTACCTTTTAAACAAATTTTATTAGGCCTCTAAAATTTTTATATAACCACTATTCCCAAAGCTTCAGCCAAGCTTCTTTTTTAAAGTCAGAGGAACACTTCAAGTAGTTTTTAAAGTTTACAAAAATAGGGGTTTTGTTACTGTTCAATTAAACATTTCAACATAAAATATCTCAGACTTTAGTAAGGTTTAGAGAATAGCATAAACATTCGGATACTTGGCACCTAGCTTTATAAAATCTTAACATTTATCCTTTTCAGATTTTTTTTTCAAGAGAGAAAAGCAACTTCTAATTCTGAAAACTGGTTGTTAGAAGGAAATAATTAAGTGGGATTTCTGTGTTAACTGTATTTCAGGCCAACTAAACAGCCCCTGAAAATGAAAAGTGGTTTGGTTTGGTTTGGTTTACAAAGTAACTCAGTCTAATAAAGTTAAAGAAGTGATGGAACTGGAAAATTGTCATTTTGTAAAGCCTAATGAAATCAGCAATCCAGGCAATGGTCGTCAAAGGAGGAAACTAACACATGAGAGGCGGTGAGGAACTCTGCAGTGGAGGGATTGCTTTCCACCACCTTTGTCACCATTATCAACGTCACCATCACTGAATCATGACTTGTTTCCTGTGATAGTGCAATGAAATTATTCAACATAACTTAAAAAGTCTTCTTGCCAAAAAATTCAGTTGAACTTGAATTTAACCAAAACTTTAGGGAGAAAACTTCCATGTATGATGGTATAGGGGAGGAAGACTTAATTTAAATGGCACCAGAAGATAGCAAACACTAATCTAGAATGTGAGATAGTCTAAAAGGCTGGTTCCAACATTTTAACAAGAAGAAGAAATATGAAAAAGGTGGGTTTTGGAGGGGGAGGGAAAAGAGACTGCTCTTGATTTCAAGTAATTTTTCCCTGGTGACTCAGATGGTAAAGAATCTGCCTGCAATGCAGGAAATCTGGGTTCAGTCCCTGGGTCAGGAAGATCCCCTGGAGAAGGAAATGGAAACCCACTTCAATATTCTTGCCTGGAGAATTCCATGAACAGAGGAGCCTGTGGGCTACAGTCCATGGGGTTGCAAAGGGTTCAGCACAACTGAGCAGCTAACACACAACACACAAAAAAACGCAGTGTGTGATCCTTGTTGGGGTCCTGATTTGTATAAGACTATTGTAAAAAGCAATAACAAACCTAGACGGTGTGTTGAAAAGCAGAGACATTACTCTACCAACAAAGGTCTGTATAGTCAAGGCTGTGCTCTTTCCACTGGTCACGTATGGTTGTGAGAGATGAACTGTAAAGAACGCAGAACACCAAAGAATTGATGCCTTTGAACTGTGGTGCTGGAGAAGACTCCTGAAAGTTTCTTGGACACCAAGGAGCTGGAACTAGTCAATTTTAAGGGAGCTCAACCCTGAATATTCACTGGAAGGACTAATGCTGAAGTTGAAGCTCCAGTATTTTGGTCATCTGATATGAACCGATGACTCATTGGAAAAATCCTTGATGCTGGGAAAGATCGAGGGCAAAAGGAAAAGAGGGCGTCAGAGGATGAGATGGCTAGACGGCATCACTGATGCAGTGAACATGAACTTGGGCTAACTCAAAATGAACATGAACTTGGGCTAACTCAGAGATGGTGACAGACAGGGAGGCCTGGTGTGCTGCAGTGCGTGGGAGTCGCAGAGTTGGACATGACTGCACCACTGAACAATAAACAGCAAAGTAGGAAGGGGGCTTTCCTGATGGCTCAGCAGTAAAGGGCCACCTGCACTGCAGAAGACACAGGAGACGTGGGTTAGATCCCTGTGAAGGGAAGACTCCCTGGAGGAGGAAATGGCAACCCTCTCTAACATTCTTAACCGAAAAATCCCACTGACAGAGGAGCCTGGCCAGCTACAGTTCACAAGGAGCTGGACACAACTTAGTGACTAAGCAAGCAAATCATGGAAATTTAATATAAACGACACAGTTTAGATGATAACATTTTTGATCATTTTGTTAGATTTGATAATAGCATTAGGGTTATAAAAGGAGGCATTCAGTTTTAGAGATGATTATTGAATTAAGGCATTTGCTTTAAAACAGTAGCAGCAACACATCATGGATTCATTTGAGGTCCCTGAGTGAACTCTTCTATGATCTCACGTTTTTTTCCCTCTCATTATCTGAATTCAATCTTTATTATTTCCACTCATGCTCATTTCTATTACTTTATGAAGATGTATCCATCAGTGATCCACAGTATTTGTTTTCATTTCTTTGAAACTTTCCCAAATGGTATTCTTCCTCATGTATCATTTCATAATTTATCTTTATATAACATTACTATTATGAGATACTTATTCAAAATATGTAGATGTGGCCATTCATTTCATTGCCTTATTATTTTCCATTATAAAAATATGCCACAATTTATTTATGGATTCAACTGTTGACTGATACTGGGCTGTTTTCAATTTGCCATGATCATTAGCAAGGCAGCAGTCAACATTCTTAGATATGCTCCATTGTTCACATTAGCTAGAGTCTTCCTGGAAATAGATTTGATGAGTTGAAAGGCATCTGTGTTTTCACCTTTACCAGAAACCAATAGGTTATTCTCGAAAGGTGTTGTAATAATTTATATGCCCAACAGCTTGTAAAAACCTGTGCAACTTTACATGTTTGCCAGCACTTGGGATGATTAGGTGTTGACAGAAAAACTTTGAACTTTGAATCACAATTGTTTGGAGGTTTTCTCACATAGAGTGCATGTGTGTGTGTGTGTGTGTGTGTGTGTGCTCTGTTACTCAGTTGTGTCCAACTCTTTGCGACTCCGTGGACTGTAGACCTCCAGGCTCCTCTACCCATGGGCTTCTCAAGGAAAGAATACTGGAGTGGCTTGCCGTGTCCTTGTCCAATCTCACATACAGACTTAGGCTTTCAAATGCAATTCTCCAGAGGGAAGCATGTTGAAGACTGGAAGAAAGATACAAATTTATAAAACGAAATCAACCAACCAAGTTGAACATATCCTAACTCCCGTGCATCGTGGCATCGTTGGACCATAAGGTCATTTTAATCCCAGCACCTTTTCAGTTCCTCAGCCTGCACTGAAACCAGGCTGCAGTCAGGACCTAAAGAGCCCATGAAGGCAGAGCACCGGTGATGCGGAGGGAAATGCAGGGGTCATGGAGGGCAGGTAGACCTCCGTCTCAAGAAGAAGGGCATAGCTTCCCAGCTTATAAGCCTTCTGCTGGTCTCTCTCCACAGCCATGGAGCCTGGATGAGGGAAAGCCTGGGGTAGATGCAAGTGTGACTGCTGCCTTCCTGGGCATGATTAACTATCAACATAAGCTGCTTCGTGCTTGACAAGGCGGGCCTAGACTCATCTTATGGAGCAACAAAGGAAGCAATGAAAAGCAAACAGCTTAGAGCCCTTATTTTGAAAAAACAAACCATGAAACAGTGTTGATGTACAAAAAGTACAAAGAATAATACAAGCATCCACAATTGAAATGAATAAATGAAATGTTATCAACATCGTTGAAAACACCCACGATGCCTTTATCTTGAATATGGTGTTGATAATTCCCATGCATGTCATTTTATCCCTCCTTACAGGCATATGCTTCTCAGACACACAAAACAGATGCTTACACATTAAATAAACCACCGTTTTCTCTGCAAATTATGCTTCAACTTGCTTTTCTCTGAACATTGTTTGTGAAAATTATCCACACCTCTAACTCTTGCTCATTCATTTTTGCTGCTGTATAGAATTTTACTGCATGGTTATTCACAATTTATGCGGTGCAATGGTAAAAAAATCCACCTGCCATGGCAGGAGACACAAGATATGTGGCTTCAGTCTCTGGCTTGGGAAGATCCCCTGGAGTAGGAAATGGCACCCCACTCCAGTATTCCTGTCTGGAAAATTCTGTGGACAGAGGAGCCTGACAGGTTATAGTCCATGGGGTCCCAAAAAGCTGGACACGGCTGAACAACTGTGCATACATATCACAATTTATAATTTACTTACACATTCACTAGTTAAAGGGCATTACGATTGTTCTGCTTTTTGCTGTGATGATGCTGTACATGTCTTCTCATGCACGTGTACCAGGGTCTACCCTGAGGTGTAAACCTAGGAGTGGGCTTCCTGTGTGTTATTGTATGAGACTCTTCAGCTTTCCCAAACTGCTCTTTAAATTGGTTTTCCCAATGTGCTCCCAGCAAAGTATACGACTTCCAGTGTTCTGTATCTTAGCCAACACTTGGTGCTGTCCAATTTAAATTTTTCTCCCCAGTTTACTGAGTGTGAGGTGGTCTTAAGTATGTATTTCCAGTTTACATGTCCCAATTATTAGCAGAAATTCATGCTATTGGTTACTTGGGAGTACTTGTTAAGTATCTTGCTCACTGTATTTCTCTGGGATTCTCTTTTTAGAGTACATGGGTGTGAGTATGTGTGTAATTTGCAGAAATTCCTTACAACTGTGGGAAAACAAGCTCTATTCAGCCTGGAAATTGTCTGGATCTCTGTTAAGGCTGAGGAAGCTATAAATAATCTCACTTTTGTTTCTCTCCCAGCCCACCATGAAGGAAAAAAAAAAAGAAAGGCAGAAGGCATTTCAAAGCAGACTGTGAGCCGTAAGAAATAGTGAGGGTGGGACGTCCCTCATGGCCCAGGGGTGAAGAAACTGCCTGCAGTGCAGGAGACACAGGTTTGATCCTGGATCAGGAAGATCCCCTGGAGGAGGGAATGGCAGCCCACTCCAGTGTTCTTGCCTGGAGAATCTCATGAATAGGGGAGCCTGGCGGGCTAAAGCCCACAGGGGTCGCAAAGACTCAGACATGACTGAGCAACTAACGTAACATATACACTCTGTACCAGGAATTTAGCTAGTGCTTTGGGGATAAAGATGGATATAAGACATACTTTCTATTCTCGAGATATTTCTAATCTAATACACTCTGTACCTTTAGTTCCTAAGGCCTCTTAAAAAATCTAAGGAACAATATCACCCAGGTTTTAGAACCTAGATCTCATTTTCTCTCCAGATAAGATGACTGCCATCCCAAAGAGGAATAAGAGACACTTTCTGAATCATTTCTAATTTGAGAATCATGGGATTTAGTTGGCAAAGACAAGCTCTGAGAAGGGATAAAGCATCTAGACAGGACCAGATGTCCAAATATAAAGGAGTCACCTAGGGTCAGAGAATGTGTTTCAGGAGGGAGGAAGGGGAGTAAAGGGGTGGAAAATCATCTTCTCCTCTTTACTGGGAAGTGAATGTACAGGGCAGGAAAGGTGAAATGGAATGTGAGCCCCAGGGGTCAAAGTTCTGCTGGTGTCACCTTCCCTGCAGTAAGGGGTCACCAAGGCTGGGGTAGTCCAGACACGTCCCTGAGAAGGAAAATGAATCAGCGTGAGAAATGCCAGGATGCTGTCCTCTGTGATGGATGCAGGCTTTGCACGCATCATAAACAAGCATGCCACAAAGGGCACAGAGACCAGATCTCTAAAAGCTATTGTACAGCCAAGGTGCATCTCAGGAGTAAGAATGGAGAACAAAAGGAACAACAAGCAGCCTCTGGTCTTAGCCAGGGAAGTCGAAGGCATCCCATGCCTTTCTTCCGGACAGTTCAAGTGCTTCTTGCTTGGGGATGCAGAGAAGTCAGGGGTTGGCATCAGGCTTCCATGAATACTGAGCTTTGGAAACTTAGCTGCAGCTGGGAGAAGGTGTCCAAGGCACAGACTAAGCAGGCACTGGGGTTGAGTGTGGTGGGAATCCAAGACTTAAATTCTCTTCCCAGAGGAAAACGAGTGATGCAGGGCCACCAAGAGGGTAGAGTAAGCAGCGCTGGCTGAACATATGGACTCAGTTGACTCAAGTTAATGTGATGAGATTCCAAGAACCCAGGGAAGTCTTCCTTCCTGAAATAATATCTCCTTTCCCTCAACTAGAACCTGGCATTCCTTTAAAGTGAGCCATAGACTTTAATCCATAATTCAAGCCAAGCCTTATAATTAAAGTATCCCTGGGAGAGTTAAATTCACATAGGGGTAACTAGATTTTGGTTTCTTTTTTGGCCATGCCATGCAGCTTGCAGGATCTGAGTTTCCAGATCAGGGATGGAACAGTGAAAACGCTGGCAGTGAAAGCAGGGAGTCCTAACCTCTGAACCACTGGGACATTTCCATTTTTTTTTTTAAAGAGTAGAGTTGGAGGAAGGCACAGTTACAATAGTCTGGTGAAAGGGGAGAAGTTCACATAAAAATGGAGACGGGGCTCTGGAAGGCAGTTTCTCCTGTTCTTGGTGGGCAGCCTGATACTGTGGCCCACAAGGGCTGCCAAATTTGGCAAAAATCAGGGCAGAGGTGCCAAGAAGCTCAGTTAGGTTAATCTGAAATTCACATTTAAGAGACGGTCATGTGTTTCATCTGCAACCCTGGCCAGTGGGGTGAGGGTGGTGGTTCTCTCTTACAGCCCCTTCACACGTCGCCACTGTACATGCCTTATAGATTCTTGGAGCCTTCCTTTGCCTGGATGCAGCAGGGGAGGGTGTGATGTGGAGAAACCAGAACCATCACACACAGCTAGGAAAGTACGTTGTTGAGGCGTAGAAACGTAAATCCCCCAAGGACCCAGACTACATCTCTTCTTTCTGTGTCCTTGGTGACAGCAGAATGAATAGAGATAGGTGGGAGGGAGAGAAGACCACAGGCAAACGCCCAGCTGCAGGTGAGCTGGAAGATTCTGCTCTGAGTCGAGTCCTTCTACCTGCTGTCTTCAAAAGCAGCACACAGATGAATACCTTTGGTCTTGTCCAAGGAGCAGCCCAGACCCACAGCAGAGCTTCTCAGGATCTAAGCTGCTCAGATCCAGACATCCCACTCAACTTACTTCAAAGACTAGTAGAAAAATCCATCCAAGGTCAAATCACTTGCTTTTCCAGAATAGCCTCTGTTGCTAACAGGGACCAGAGTCCAGCTTCTCCCTTCCCAGGCCTGGTGGGAAGGCTTCCCCTGGCTTCCCTGCCCTGTCCCCAGATCCAGCCAGGTTCCTGGAAAGTGGATGGACTGCTCATCCCTCAACTTCTCATTTTACCTGTCACAATGGGGAGATGAACGAGGCTGACAGGGGTCCCCCAAGGAGCTCCTGCACGTGGGGCCAGGCCCAGGCCTTGCACACACAGGCTGCAACACAGGCTTTGGATTTCAGGATGGGGAGGTTACCGAGGGTCTGGGACCAGGCAGCCCCCAGACTCTCCCTTCCCCTCCCTGGCTTCTCATCTTCAGAATCAAGTGGCTGCATCTCCTGGGAGGCTCGGGGCTGCTCTTGACCTACTCCTGGAACCAGTGGGCAGTGAGAGAGGGGCCACTGCAGACAGATCTGCTCCTGAACTGGCATTGCACTGGGGCTCAATCCACAGAGCCACCAGAGAGCACTCCCCTCTGCTAATTCCAGAGACGACACGCAGAAGAATGCCACCCCCTTTTACTGTTCTATTTCTCCTGTGCTCTCTTCTTTTCATCCCACATGAATAACAGTGCATCACAGAATTTCAGGACTGGACTCTGCTGCACAAGCCTTTGACAACTGACTGCCCTCATGTTACACAGGAGAAAACAATCATGGTCAGGGTCACCATGGCTCGTCCAAGGCCATACGCTGGAGTTTCTGGATGAGGCTGGTACCTGGGCACTTTTCACCTTTTTTCTCCTTTTCTCAATTCCAGGGGTTCCCAACTTCCATTTGTTGTGGCTGCAAACGCAATGCTTTCTCTGTAGCCAGATCTATTTTGTTCTGAAGGGTAATGAGTTTAAAAGGAAGCTTCATCACTGATGCCAATTTAAAAGCAGCATCATTTGCTTTAAATATTGGAGACCAAAGGGCAAATGCTGGGAAACTACCCAGATACTGTGGTCTGTGAGATCTCACTCCAAGACCTAGTTATTTAGGGTTAAATTGGGAGCTAAGGGTTTGAGAGGAGTTCAGGTGAGCCTAGCACCTGGCTGAGACATTCTCCTTGAAGGGAAGATGGAAGCTGGATGGGGGCAACCTTCCTGAGGACCAGCCATGCCTCTCCATACACCAGCGTGTGTTCCTCTAACCCCTGCACTGGATGCGCCCCACTGGAAGCCACTGTGCTGGCTGGAACCAATTTCAGAAGCGGGAGGGCTCTTGCCTGGCTGTCTTCCCTCCCCCTTGGGCTGGGGCTCCACAGGTGCAGAAATTGTTGTTGTTTAGTCACTAAGTCATGTCTGACTCTCTCCAACTCCATGGACTGCAGCCCACCAGGCTCCTCTGTCCATGGGATTCTCCAGGCAAGAATACTGCAGTGGGTTGCCATTTCCTTCTCCAGGGGATCTTCCCGACCCAAGGATTGAACCCATATCTCCTGCATTGGTAGGCAGATTCTGTACTGCTGAATCACCAGAGAAGCCCAAGATGCAGAAGACAGATACAATATTCTTTGCGCTTTTCAGAAAGTATGGACAGTGATCCCTGTAGAGGAAGAGATTTTTTTATTACTATTAACTTCATTGGAGTATAGTTACTTTACAACGTTTTGTTCGTGTCTGCTGTACAGCAAAGTGAATTGTTATATGTATACATGTATCTCCTCTTTTCTGGATTTCCTTCCCATTGAGGTCACCACAGAGCCTTGAGTAGAGTTCCCTGTGCTACACAGTAGGTCCTTGTGGCTTATCTACTTTATCTATAGTGATGTGTATGTGTTAATCCCAAGCTCCTAGTTTATCTCCCCACCAATCCATCCCCTTTGGTAACCCTAAGTTTGTTCTCTGTGTCTGGCAAATGATTATTAATCCCCTGCTGCCACTGAGCCAGGTGTGGGGTCACAGAAATAAATAATACAAAGACACCTTGTCAGCACTTAAGGCAGCTTTGTGTAGTGGAGACAAAGGTCATTTGTAGAAAAAGCTAATAGGGACATACATGCTGTGTACACACTGATGGCTAGTCTGCTGAATGTTCTGGAAGCCTGGTGGAGAGACTGAGGCTGAGGGTTCAAGGGGGACCAGGGGAAGCTGAGTGGAGGAGGTCTGATTTTTTTCCTGGACTTCCTTCTCCCTATTGTCTTCTAGTCCTCTCCCTCCCCCTTTCTGGTCCTCTTCCAAGATGGGCACAAAGTCTGCACTGGCAGAGGCTGGGGGTTGGCTCTCACCCCTGCGCGTGGGCTGCCCAGGCATCCCGGAAGCCTGTGGAGGTGGGAGGCTGACCAGGTGGACAGCGCCCCCACGGCTGCCCCTGAGATCCTCGAAGACAGATTTACCAGTTGCCAAATTCTCCTTCTAGCCCACTCTCCCCGCAGGGCCCTGCCCCTCAGTTCTGAGGACTGGTGGTGGGAGGAGAGGACTCAGAAGGGACTGTAGGGTGCCTGGGGCACATCCCCACCTCCCAATCTCTGAGCCCAGATTCTACATCTGCGTCCTCAGAGCTGCCGACTCTGGGGTGGCTTTCACTATCGGAAGAGCGCTCTGCTGGTCTCCTGCCAACGGCCCCTGCAGGGCTGGCTGAGAATCAGCCATGGGTACCAGCTCCACCACTGAACCCCAGCTTCCTCCTCAGCATCCTTCTCTAGCTTTTTATGAAGATCTCCATCCCAGAGATGGAAGGAAAATGAGAGCAGGAGGCAAGAGGAGGGAGGGAGAGATATAGAGACAGAGATGGACAGAAGGAGAAGGGTAGAAAATAGTGGTAAAGTGATGGTGTAATTGTGGAGATGGGAAAGTGGAAAGTCAGAGGAAGGGCTGGCAGGTTTGTGTGCTGAATGTCAAGGGAGTCTCAAGATGGTCACTTTCACCTCCGAGTCTTTCAGTGGGCCTGCAGCCGCCCTATTCAAGCTTGATGCCATCCATCCTGATCAATAAAAATTAACCAAGGAAATGTCTCTGTGCCCAGCACTGCGTCTGGGAAACACAGGAGGTAGAGGAATGCGTCTGGACTGAGACAGGCATTGTTGCCGTTGTTCAGTCTCTCAGTCGTGTCCAGCTCCTTGCAGCCCCATGGACTGCAGCACGTCAGACATCCCTGTCCTTTGCTATCTCCCAGAGTTTGCTCAGATTGGTGTCCATTGAGTCGGTGATGCTATCTAACCATCTCATCCTCTGCCGCCCTCTTCTCCTTTTGCCTTCAATCTCTCACAGCATCATAGGGTCTTTTCCTATGAATCAGCTTTGCACATCAGGTGGCCAAAGTATTGGAACTTTAGCTTCGGCATCAATCCTTCCAATGAGTATTCAGGATTGATTTCCTTTATGATTGACTTGTTTGATCTCCCTGCTGTCCAAGGGACTCTCAAGAGTCTTCTCCAGCACCACAGTTTGAAAGCATCAGTTCCTCAGTGCTCAGCCTTCTTTATAGTCCAGCTCTCACATCCATACATGACTACTGGAAAAACCAAAGCTTTAATTATATGGGCCTTTGTTGGCAAACTCATTTCTTTGCTTTTTAATATGCTGTCTAGATTTGTCATAGCTTGCATAAACTCACACAATTTAAGGAAAAGAATGTAAAAGTCAGACATACAGAACAAAGCAGAAGTATTTGTTAGAATGAGGAAATAAACCACAACAAATTAAATGTATTAAAAAAGCTGACATCTATAATAAACCTGCAATACAGAAATTAACAGTATTTATATGAGCATTTTCCCCTACGTTCTCTTCTGCCATGTTTTCATATCACTACAACTTTGTGAAATCGTTTTCTGCGGAGAGAAAGGAAAGATAATTCAGTCTTCTTCCAATACAGTTGACTGAAAATTAAAAACAAACAAAAACTTTAATGTGCATTCAATCTCAGACTTCGCTTAGCTTCTTCTCTCATGTTACTGAAACCCCAGTGTCAAGCCCTCGGTTTCCACTCTGTCTCTGTCCTTCTGCCACTTTACAAGCACAGAGGCAGGTGAGACAGAAGGACATCCTCAGGATCCCACAGCGGCATTGCTATTACATGAACAAGGCTTTTTTCCTTGCCCACCTTGAGTGGCTCTGAAGATAGGAGGAAGGGTGGACTCACCCTTGTGCTCCTGAGTGAGCCCCAGTGCAAGGGGTGTAACTGGAGTCTGAGGTCCCAAGTGAAGGTAGGGTGGGTGCTAATGAACCCGATTTTTCTACCGTCTTCAGCCTTTCAGCACATGTTTGTTAATTACAAAATAGTCCTGGAGCCCCTGTCCTGTGTCAGGCACTGTGCTTGGCTCTGGGGAGCAGCAGACAACACAGGAAAGACCCTCCATCCCGAGGGTCCCTATTTTGCTCTCTATGGGTCAGATGATGGGTGCCCTAGCACCCCAATAGCAAGGTCCTCACAGTCACTACCACCCTGGCCAGTGGACATGGTTACGGGAGGGGGGTGGGCCTTCCTTCCGTCCTCATTAAGCTCCTCACCTTCCCCCAACCACACCCCATAGCTCCAGTGCCCCGCAGAGCCAATGAAAAAAATTCCAGGATATTTAGCCAAGTTTTCTGTCCCAGAATGGGCAGCCACCCACTGCTATAATCATTCTATTTTGGAGATCTCACATAGGTGGATCTCTTCTATTCAATATTGGGGAAATGGCACAAATTTGCATGGCCCAAAGCCCAGAAACAGGAAAGCGATAGGTTGAACAGTAAGCTGAATGGATGCTAGCCTGTATGATAGAGGATGGAGAATTTGGGTTCCACAAGTCCTCACGTCATCGTGTTAGACTTAAATTGGTGCCACAATGCAAGCTTCAGCAGAAGTTTGCTTAACTCATCATCTGTGAGTGCCAGTCTCTGGGTTGTGTCAGACTCCCTGCAGCCCGTGGAGTTTTACCTTTAGCACCGCCTGAGAGTGAAAGTGAAAGTGTTAGTTGCCCACAGCTGAGCGACTGAGCACATGTTTATTGATTCATGAGTGTTTTCCCACTTTTACACAGCCTCCCCAACATTACATTTTGCACAACTATGTGCTGTGCTAAGTTGCTTCAGTTGGGTCTGACTCTTTGCAACCCTATGGACTATAGCCCTCCAAGCTCCTTTGTGCATAGGATTTCCCAGGCAAGGATACTGGAGTGGATTGCTGTTCCCTTTTCCAGGGGATCCTCTGGACCCAGCGATCGAACCTTCATCTCCTGCGTTGCAGGCAGACTCTTTACCACCTGAGCCACCTGGAAAGCCCTTATACAAGCATAGCACAATATCAAAACTAGGTGGCTGACGCTGGCACAATCCACAGAACTTATCTGAATTTTATCAGCCAAAGATATACTCATTTGGGTATATGGGTATCATTGTATGCCATTTTATCATCTTAAGCTCAGATATCTGTCATCACAGTCCAGGTATAAAACTGTACCACCACCACAACCCTCTCTTGACCTCTCCCTTTGCACCCACTCCCCATCCCTAACCCTTTGAAGCCATTCATCTGTTGTTCATCCGTATAATTTTATTTAAGGAGTATTGTAGAAACGGAATAATGCAATATTTACATCCCCGAGACTGTCTTTTTCCACTCAGCAACATTTTCCTAACATCTACCCAAGTTGTTGCATGTATCAATTGTTGGTTCTTTTTTGTTTTTTGTTTGTTTGTTTTGTTTTTGCTGAGTGGTATTCCACAGCATGGTTCTTCCACAGTTTGTTTAATCATTCACTCATTTACCCACTGGAGGATATCTAGGTAGTCTTTGGGGCCACTACAAATAAAACTGCTATAAAGCATTTGTGTGGACTTCCCATGTGGCATTAGTAGTAAAGAACCCACCTGCCAATGCAAGAGGCGTATGAGACTCAAGTTTGATCCCTGGGTCTGGAAGATCCCCTGGAAGAGGGTGTGGCAATTCACTCCAGTATTCTTGCCTGGAGAATCCTATGGAGAGAGGAGCCTGGTGGGTTACAGTCCATAGGGTCACAAAGAGGCAGACATGACTGAAGTGACTTAATACACACACACACACACACACACACACACTCACAATCATTTGTGTATGAGTTTCTGCACGAACATAAGTGTTCATTTCTCTGGGGTAAATGCCTGAGAGTACAATATCTGGGTGTTACGGTAAGTCCATGTCTAGTTTTCTGGTGAACTGGGGAGGCCCTATTTGAGAGGGACAACGATACCAGGACAGCTCTGGACATCCGAGGCGGAGGCTGGGGGCAGAGCAGCCCTGGTGATGACAGGCATTTCCTACCAGGTGGCCAGTGCCAAAGAGGGCCCTGAGCTTACTGGGAAGGTGGGGCAGAGAAGAAGCTCAGCAGAGTTGGCCAGTCAAACCCCTAAGTATGGAAGGGGGGTGGGTAATAACATGAGCCTTGAGCTCAGACATCCTGAGAACTGGGAGCTTCCCGGCTCTGAGTTTGAAGCATCACCATAAGTGAGCAGGACTTGGGAAAATATGGCCTGAAGATGTCATCACACACATCACCACTGCCAATCCTATCGCTCAGAGCTTCAGAGAGACTCTTCCCTGGTCCCCAGAGGCCAGAGGAGCTCAATCTTCTCTCAGAGCTTCATCTTCTCTCTTGTGCCCTGCTCCCTGTGTGTACTCCAGGGATCAACACTGTCGACTCTCAGGCTGTTCTTGTACCTCCTTGATTCATGGATCCAGCAAGTGTCAGACAGGCTCCAGAGTGTGCCAGGCACTGTGCAAGGTCTGAAGGTTGGCAAGTTGAATAAGACATGCCCGTGCCCAGTCTTTTGAGAGATATCAGTAGGTTCACTGATTTGCATATCATGAAAGTATTGTTGGTAATTTCTGTCTCTTTCACTCACATATTCTCAGAGTAATGTGTGGCAAAATGTTGGGACTTGAAAATATTTGATGAATGAATGTGTGAGTACTAAGTTGCTCAGTCGTGTCCAACTCTTTGTGACCCCATGGACTGGAGCCAACCAGGCACTTCTGTTCATGGGGATTCTCCTGGCAAGAATACTGGAGTGGATTGCCATGGGAATCTTCAGGGAATCTTCCCAACCCAGGGACTGAACCCAGGTTCTTTACCCCTAGGATTACCTAGGAAGCCCTGATGAATGAATACTTAAATGAATAGCATTTAAAGGGTAGAAATATATGCTCTAAGTACAGATCATTGAGTGTACTGTTTTTTAAAGTTTTATTTTGAGGGACTTCCCTGGTGATCAAATGGTTAGGTCTCTGAGCTCCCATTGCTGGGGGCCTGGGTTCGATTCCTGATCAGGGAACTAGATTGTCCATGCTATAACTAAGAGTTCACATGCTGTAACTAAGACCTGGCTCAGCCAAATAAGTAAACAAATATTAATTTTTATTTAGAAATATTTATATGTTGTAAAACTGTACTGGTGTTTAGTGTACGATTAATACTTTTTAGTATATTCACAAAATTGTGTAGCCATCACCACCACCTAATTTTAGCACATTGCCATCACTCCCAGAAGAGACCTCTTGCTCATTTGCAGGCAACCCCAGTTTCCCAATCTTCCCAGCCCCCAGTCATAGGTAACTGCTAACTGACTTTCTATGTCTATAGAGTTGCCCATCCTGGATATTTTATCCAAATGGAATCAGGCAATGTCTGACATTTTTCACTGAGCTTTAACGCTTTTGAAGTTCATCTATGTTGTCACACGGATCAATACTTTATTCCTTTTCATTGCAGAGTAACATCCCACTGTGTGTATAGACCACGCTTTGTTCATCAGCTGATACTCACTGGAGTTGCTGCTACTCTTTGGCTGTTCTGATGGGCTGGGCACGTTTGTGTGCAGTCTCTGTGAGGAAGTTTGATTTCATTCCTTTTGGATAGGATTAGCATTGCTTGGTCATACAGGGTCTTTGTGAGCAAGGCTTTAAGGAGGTATCTATAGGATGGAGACGAAGCTCAGATAGATGCAGCCAGGGTCTGTCTGAGGTTCAGAAGCAGATACTCAGGTGTGGCCCTCTGGCCCCTTCCTAAAGGAAGCAAAGCCTAGTGTTCTTGCCTTTTTTTCCAGAATCTTCCTTAATCTCCATGTTTCACTTCAGTTAATTTCTCTTTTCAAGGCAGATCTTGACTTTTCTTTTTTTATAGAATCAGAGTGGTGGAGGGTTTTCTCATAATTTTCTGTACTTAAAAATATATATATATTTTGGCTGCACCATGGGGCATACGGGATCATATTTCTCTCATGAGCCCCCTGTATTGGCAGCATGGAGTCTAGCCACCGGACTACCAAGGAAATCCCCTTCTTTTCTATTCTTAATATTATTGTGTTTCCTTAATACTAATGGAATATATGTTTATTGTGGAAATATTAGGTTTCACAGTCTAGCTTTTAAGCACAAAAGTAAAATGATATAAAATATCACCACCCAGATATAATAACAATTAATATTTTGGTGCATATATCCTTTTA
>SJYC01027767.1:0-24138 GCA_006408675.1 Madoqua kirkii | reverse complement strand
GCATATATCCTTTTATAAATAGATCTATATAGATCACTCCCTACACAGATAGATATATGTATAAATAGATAATATTATCAAATGTATAGATCTATGTTGCATATGCTATTTTGACACCTAGTTTTTCACCTCATACATCCCAGTTTTTTCTTTATATATTTTATATATAACAATTGTATTCTTTTCCTCAGTTACAGTGAGAGTTAATTTAACTAAATCTCTGTCATCGAACATGTAATTTGTTCCAAAAATTCTTTGCAGTTAAAGAATATTGCAATGAATTCACTGCAATTAATTCTATACATATTAATCAGTTTTTTATAGGACGTATGAAAATGTTACCTAAAAGAGTGCTTTGAGGCATTTGGTTGATATTGACAGTTGCTCCCGAATGTTTAATCCACCAGTCAGGTATGAGCGAGTTTAGCCCCTCCATTTCCACTAAGAATGTCACCATGAAAAACAAACCCAACATTCACCAATAGGCAGGAAATGGCGTCTTTTGCAGCGTTCAGTAACTAATGAGGCTGTTATCTTTTCACATATTCACAGGCTATTTAAATTTCCTCTCCAGAGCCCCCACCCCTTCTACAGAAGCATCACAACAGGTCTTCCTTTCCACAGCCCCGCCTGCTCCTTGCCCAGCAGATACACTCAGAATTCCTTCCCCTCCCTTGCACCTCGGGCAGCAAGTGAAGGGTTGCCAGGTGGCCCCTGCTCCACCTGCCGCCACAGTAAGAGCCCCAAAGCCCACTCCCATAGTGTAGGAAGTCTCTCCCGTTGCCCACTGGCTGGCTGGTACCCAGGAAGGCTGACTCCACTGACATCTAACCCACAAAGCGGTGGGATCGAGTTTTATGGCAGGATGAAAGGGCAGGCTTCTGGAACCCCGTGTCTTGGCATCAGTATCCTTTATCGGAAGGACCAGGCTGTGGGCGGTGGGGCCCAGCTGTTCTTCTTTCCCCTTGGAGTCAGAGCAAAGGAAGTGAGATCAAATGATAACAGAAGGGGTGCCAGGTAGACAAAAGGAGAGACTGATTGCCAAGGAAGCCTGCCGCGGAGCGATGCACCTAAGGAAATCTCTGATGAGGGCGAGCTCTCTGTGGGTTAATTGGATTCCTGCCTGGTGGCAGAGGATGGGCCTGAGCCTGAGCCTAAGGTGATAAGCTCTGGCTTAGCTCGTGACCGCCCTGGCTTCCTGCATGCCGGCCGCCACCTGCCAGCTTGCACATCTTTCTTGGGACATTGACTGTAGAGTTGTAGCCCCATTGAGTCTCTCCAGCCCATCTTAGAGTAAACAACATATTTGGAAGTTTAGGTTTCTAGAATCTAAGAAGCTGAACCAAAGGGGAGACATAGCATTAAAGGCAAACGCTTCATCAGCTTTTGGGCTAGGTGCTTTAAAAGTGAGGTGAAGTCGCTCAGTCGTGTCTGACTCTTTTCGACCCCATGGACTGTAGCCTACCAGGCTCCTCCCTCCATGGGATTCTCCAGGCAAGAGTACTGGAGTGGGTTGCCATTTCCTTCTCCAGGGGATCTTCTTGACCCAGGAATCAAACCCAGGTCTACCTGCTTGCCAGGCAGACGCTTTAACCTCTGAGCCACCAGGGAAGCCTAGGTGCTTTAAAGGCAATCTAAATATGTTTAATGGATGTTCCAGGTGGCTCAGTGGTAAAGAATCCACCTGCGAATGCAGGAGACACAGGGGATGTGAATTCGATCCCTGGGTTGGGAAGGTCCCTTAGAGGAGGAAATGACAACCCACTCCAGTATTTTTGCCTGAAAAATCCTATGGACAAAGGACAGGCCACAGTCCATGCATGGGGTCTCAAAAACTGAGAGACTGAACATGCACATAAATCCTTAATAGCAGATGCAGAAACTGAAGCAGAGAGACAACTAGCCAAGGGTGCATGTTAACTGGCAGAGCTGGACCCATACCCAGACATGTTTTGGCCTCAAAATTTCTTTCTGTTGAGCTGTATCATTGTGGAAGTAAACTTACTGCTAGAAGTAAGGATATTTGAGTATGCATTCATGCATACTAAGTCACTTCAGTCGTGTCTGACTCTATGCAACCCCATGGACTGCAGCCCGCGAGGCTCCTCTGTCCATGGGATTATCCCAGCAAGAATACTGGAGTGAGTAGCCTATCCATTCTCCAGTGGATCTTCCTGACTCAGGGGTGGAACCTGTTATCTCTGAGTCTTCTGCCTTGGCAGGCAAGTTCTTTACAACTAGTACCACCTGGGAAACCCACTTAAAAGCATAAACTCCATTTACACTGGACAGCTAGCAGACGCCCACCTTGATCATCTCAGTCTTCCTAGTGTTTAAGTATATTTCTGATCCAGGTGGGGCAGGCCTGGCATGGGTTTCCTGAGGTTGGACATCTCCCTGGTCCCCTGGACTTTTGGTTTCTCAGTCCTGACTACCTTCTATGTGTATTCTTTTACTCACATTAACATGATAGTAGGTACTATGCTAGGATGTGAAACACAGATGGGGAATAAAAGGCTGGAAGCCAAACCCAACTCTACGTTCACTAGCTGTGTGACTGGGGGCTGGTTAGTAAATATCTCTGTGCCTCTGTTTCTTCATCTGTAAAATAGGAACAGAAGTTGTATCTCTCTTCTGTATGGGAAAAGGAGTGTGAACCTAGATATGCTCAAAAAATAGCATCTTTCATCAAGACGTGTATGTATGGGCTTCCCCAGTGGTGCTAGTGGTAAAAAACCCACCTCCCAGTGCTGGAGATGCTGGAGATAAGAGTTCAACCCCTGGTTCAGGAAGATCCCCTGAAGGAGGGCATGGTAACCCATTCCAGTGTTCTTGCCTGGAGAATCCCATGGACAGAGGAGCCTGGCAAGTTACCATTCATAGGATTGAAGAGTCAGACACAACTGAAGCGACTTAACATGCACATATGCGAGACCTGCGTAAATGGGAAAAAACGAGAACATACCTCAATATGTCCCCCTTCCCTCCCTGTCCTCCT
This sequence comes from Madoqua kirkii, assembly GCA_006408675.1. Lineage (NCBI taxonomy): Eukaryota > Metazoa > Chordata > Mammalia > Artiodactyla > Bovidae > Madoqua > Madoqua kirkii. Next base: position 21,140 of record SJYC01027767.1, on the reverse strand, counting down.
TCCTCCCTTCACCCATCCTTCCCTCCCCACTTCCTTTCTTCCCTCTTTTCTCCTTTTTTCCCCTCAAAAAACATTTATCGAAAGCCCAGTACATGTCAGATTCTATGGTAGACATTGCATTACACCCACCGACTTCATTATATTCTAACCCTGGAGACATCTGTTCTTTCCTGCTGGAGACAGACAGGACTAGTGGACTGGCATGAATCCCTAGCAGCTCTTTGCTAAAACCTGAAGGCATTAAGAGAGAGGAATTAACTGGAATGCCATAAAATATAAGGGATCTGGGGCACTATCTAATCTGAGCATCTTACATCCTCACAGGTAAGGAAACTCAGTGGTGAGATGATACCTGACTTCAGGGTGCCACGTAGCCAGTTAACCTGAGATTCAGGACTCAACCACAGTCTCAAGTACTTCGTCATCTCTTTCAATAGATGCTCCTGCTTTTTCTGATCAATACCTGGACTGATGCCACAGGGAGTGAGGCATCGATGGGCTACCAGTCTGTGTTTGCTGCTTCACATGCCAGCCTTGTTTCTGCTCAATCTCCCTCCCTTCTCACAAAACTGTTGCTTCTATCACTACTCATGTCGCCCTGGTGGGGGAGGGGAGTCTCGTACCTGGTACCCGCAAAACCCAGCCCCCAGCCACCACACCTGGCTTTCAGGTGTCCCCATGGGCTTGGAGGTCCTGCCTTGCCTGGGAGTGGAGACCTCTGTCAAGTGGCCCCACATGTCCTCTGAGATGCCGGGCATCTGGGACTAACGAGAATGGCTGGTCTCCCACTTCAGTCATCCCACCTGCCACATGCTTTCCCCATGCTGCTCACTCTCTGGGGTCTGCTGACTCACAGACACACCCAGAGCCATTCTCCTGGAAACCTTCCCAGCTCTGACGTTTGTTAGGTAAGCGACTTCAGCAGTCTGGGCCTCGCTGGGGCTTTGTGCTCATTTGTCATAACTGGTAGATGTGTCCCCATCACTCCCAGCTTTGGGATAATAAATGGCCTATTTGGGAATATAATATTTAAAAAAAGACTGGAGATATATATATATATATATATATATATATAAACTGATTCACTTTGTTGTACTGCAGAAGATAATACAACTGTGCAAATCAACTATATTGCAATAAAATTTTTTTTTAAAAAAGGAAATAACACAGAGGGCGAAGTTAATGCTAAGGTAAACAGATGGCTATGAAAGACCACGGAAGCACCAGGTCCCCAGGACACCTCCTTAGGTGTTCTGCGGGAGTAGCCCACGTCCACGTGGGGCTGAGAGGAGCAGGGACGTGAGGCGAGGGAGGGGGAGGCTGAGCACACGCAGCGCCTTCAAATCTCTATTTCATAAACAAAACCAGATCCCCTGGGGACTGCCTCTTTGCTTGAGTGGCTTCAGTCCAGCAGGGAATCCTGTGGTTTTCCTGACGATGTCCTGCTCCGGCCACTGGCTCTCCTGAGGGTCCAGGGTTTCAATCCCCACCCACCCTCCAGAAACCTGATCGCTGACCCTGAACTTAGGGGGGACTGTGTTGGGCAGCACTTAGCGGCCTGGTGCTCTCAGGTGGTTCAGGGGAACCAGCAGGTAGATGAAAGAGGGGCTTTTTGTTGTTCGGTCACTCAGTCGGGTCTGACTCTGAGACCCCATGGACTGCGGCACTCCAGGCTTCCCTGTCCTTCACTGTCCCTTGGAGTTTGCTTAGACTCATCCATGGAGTCAATGATGTCATCCAACCATCTTATCCTCTGCCATCCCCTTCTCCTCCTGCCCTCAAATCTTTCCCAGCATCAGGGTCTTTTCCCATGAGTCAGCCCTTCACATCCGGTGGCCAAAGTATTGGAACTTCAGCTTCAGCCATCAGTCCTTCCAGTGAATATTCAGGACTGATTTCCTTTACGATGGACTAGTTGGATCTCCTAGCAATCCAAGGGATTCTCAAGAGTCTTTTCCAGCATCACAATTCAAAAGCATCAATTCTTTAGTGCTCAGCCTTCTTTATGTCTTAAGAGATTTTTACTCGAGTACAGTTTAGAACTTTATTCTCCTATGAGTTTTTGCTTCTGTTCCTTTCTTCTTTGGCTTCAGGTTGCAATAAAACACAAGATTAGCTGGGATGAGTACCAGACTCAGACTGGCTGTAAGTTCAGTGGGAACCGGAGATGGTAATTTAGAGCCAAGATGGAGAGGTGGTGCATGAGAAAGAAGCGTCTGCTAGCCTCGCAGGCTGGCTCCTCACTCGTCTGAACTGGCCTTACCTCCATCTCCCCTTGCTCCTCCTGTATCCGTGATGAAGGATGCACCTCCCCCAAGGATCTGTGGTCCACAGGACAGGACTCAGTTCATTGCTCTTCCCAAGCCACGCGTCAAAGTCATCATGGCTGTGCCCCAACTGAACCTTTAGGAAAGGACTCCAAGGATGATCTGTATTGAGAAGGGCTTGACTTCACGTGTGAGCACCTGCTCTCACCTCAGAAGGCAGGTCTTGGCTTCCTGAGAACCTACAGAAGTTATGGGAAGATCTCATTGAAATGGGGCTCGGAAAAGTGGCAGGAGGACAGTGGGTTTCCCGAAGGATGAGAGGAGAGGGGAGTATTGGAGATTTAGTAGCTGTTAGATGTTCTCTCTTCTAGCTCTCATCCTTCCTCACAACTATGAAGGATCAGTATCATTAACCCCATTTTACAGATGAAGAAACTGAGGCTCAGAGAAGTCAATGGACCTGCCCAGGACCTCACAGCTGTCAGTGGCAGAGTTTTGCCTTCAGGACTGTCTGTGGCCAAAGCATCTCTTCTTTCTGCTGTCCTGGGAGAAGGGCAGGCAAGGGTCCAGGGCTTACAGCTATCCTGGTGCCGTATATGGTACCCCGAGGTGACACCCCAACACATGAGGTGGGGCTCGGGTTGTCACCCCATGTACTCAAGGAATGGTCTTCAACCAAAGCCAGAGTCACATTAAGATTCTGAACCCTTCACCCTCAAGGAAAGTACAGAATCCCAATGACTTCTCCAAGGAGAATTCTCATAATGATGAAACGATCAATACGAATGAAAATTGAAAGCCCAAAAGGAAATAATGTGGAAATGATGGTTGAGAAAACGGACTTGATGCTGATACACAGCCTGTGAGCTTTCGAAGGGCCAGTGGGGCAGAGCAAACGGCTCGTGGTGTCCATCAGAAGCGAGGCAAGGGTGTGAAATGCCAATTCAGGGCGGTGGTGGGGGGTGGGGAGAAAAGGGAGCATTTCTCCTGTCTTGAGAGGCCTGGGAAGTTTAATAGTTCAGTTTCAGGGAATCCAGCAAATAGTTCTGTTCCAAGGAATCTAGCTGGAGGCAGTGATGTAGTTAAGAAATGACTTCTTTTCAAGCCTCAAGCCTGGAGTCGTGGAATTCTGAGAAGTACATTCGCGAGCAGATGGGGGCCGGGGGAAGATGGAATTAGCTGCCTGGTTCGCGTGGAATGAAGTTGCTGTGTATTCGTCTAATGACATCAGGTGCCCAGACATTACAGCAATAAACGGAGAGGGGTATTTATGTAAACAAAAGGCATATAAATAGAGGGGAGAGAGTAAACTAAATATAAACTGTCAGTTCAAAGTCACAGGGAGAACAGCCAGTGCTATTTTCAGCGGAGGGGTGTGTAAGTGCGCGCGGGGCGCTATTTATAGACCGAAGGTGGTATGTAAACTCTGACGCTGGCCAGCTGCTTTCAATGGTGGGCTGACCAACTCAAGCCCAAGCAGCCTATTGTTTGCACGCCCCCACAGGGGAGAAAGCAAGAGAGAAAGAAAGGAACAAGGCCGTTTTCCTCTCCTGCACACACGCCTGTCTGCAGCTTCCCATCCTCGCATCCCCGCCTCTCGCCTTCTGCCGCATCACCCCCTGCGTCCTGTGCGATCTTTAAGGCTCAGCTGGGCTGTCTTCTGCACCAGGACATCTTCAGGACCTGATGACTGCCTTGGTTTTCTCTGTTCTTTAAGACAATGGACACACACACACTCTACATATTTCTCCTTGCCCACTTTCTTGTCTTTCTGACTTCGCTGTGGGTATGCTGAGAGCAAGGTTGAATGTGTGTTAGTAAGCTAAGTACATAGATGCTCCGATTTGACTTGTCGGCTCAATCACTGACCCAAAGGATGTGCGAACTTGAATTCACACGCAGGAAAGGGATTTGTCGGATGCAGGGCAATGGAGCTGAGTTTGAGGTCTTGCTCAGAGGCAGGGGTATGACTGCAATCACCTGAAATCCCAGCCCGTCCTCTCAGGACACTGCCGCCTTTTCAGGGAAGGTATCAGTAATGATCGGAGCATGAAATAGGCCCACGGTTCTCTGCTTCCGGGTCATTCCACCCAGGGCACCTTTTCTAGTTATGCTCAGAATGCTGAGCTGTGTGTTTTCTCCTGCAAGGATTACAGACAAGGAAGAAATTGCGGCTCTTTGGGGTCTTTGTGGTGTGTGTGTTTCCCAGAAGAGGGCAGCATCTCCTTAAGGTTTCTCTTTCTCAGGTGGTCCAGCCCTTTCCAGCAATCTTAGAAGAAAGAGTGGATGCAGAGAATTGTCTGGGTCCCTCCACTCAGATTCATGGAGGCAGGGGGATAGACATGGTCTAAAGAGCCGGGTGTGTGTGTGTGGTGGGGTGTTTGGAGGGAAGCTGGCTTGCTCGCTAAAGATCAAGCTTTTCAGAATATCACTTGTCCGCAGTGTCTGGAGAACACGGTCCGATCAGAAGTCATGGGAGGGCGTTTGGAAAGCTGGCAGAGCCTGGGGGTGCTGGGTGAGAGTTCAAGGTTTCAGGGAAAGGGCGGTGTGGCTGAAACGTTCTGCCAAGCTTGTCCTCACCTGTGTGCGCACCAGTAGAGCACACGCTTGCTTCTGAGGCAGAGCCTTGAAGGGCAGGAGGGTGACCCAGTCTCTATGTCTGAGAAAGCTAATTAGAGCTAGGCTGCACCCTGGGCTCTGCTGATATCTGCCCACTGCCCTTCCCCCCAGTCGGATGTTCAGAGTTAGTGTTGGAATGTCATTCTCACCAACACCTGATTCTCACCAATTAGAGAGCGTGTAGGGTTGTCTTCATTTTTCAGTGAAACAACCTGGAGGGCAGTTGGGCGAGACCTCATCGGTGGAGATCGATGCTTGTGGACAGCCGCCTGACGCGCTGGGTCAGGTGGTGTGGGGGTCAGTGAGGCAGAGGAGTCAGCAGCCCAGGAAGGGGCCCCAGGGCAGGTTCCTGGGACTGTCTTCCTCTGCTTTACTTTTTCTAAAGTCAAAGTCAAAGTCAAAGTGTTAGTCGCTCAGTCGTGTCTGACTCTATGCAACCCCCTGGACTTAGCCCACCAGGCTCCTCTGTCCATGGGATTCTCCAGGCAAGAATACTGGAGTGGTTAGCCATTCCCTTCTTCAAGGAGTCTTCCTGACCCAGGGATCAAAGCCCTATCTCCTGTATTGGGAGGCAGATTCTTTACCACCAAGCCACCAGGGAAGTCCCATTCTTTCTCTAACTCTCTCCTGAATGTCACTGGCTGCAGGTGGCATGTTTGCTGGAAACAAAAAATCAGGCAGATAAAAAGGCCTTTCAAGCTTGGGCTCTGTTTTTACTTTTTTTTTTTATGTGGACCATTTTTAATGTGTTAGTTACTCAGTCTTGTTTAACTCTTTGGCACCCAGTGGACTGTAGCCCACCAGGTTCCTCTGTCCATAGGATTTTCCAGGAAAGAATACTGAAGTGGGTTGCCATTTCCTTCTCCAGGGGTTCTTCCTGACCCAGGGATCGAAACCAGGCTTCCAGCATTGCAGGTAGATCCTTTATCGTTGTTACGATATTGTTTCTGTTTTATGAGGCACGTGGGATCTTAGTTACCCAACCAGGTATCAAACTCGAATCCTCTGCATGGAGGGTAAAACCTTAACCCAGGGAAGTCCCCAGGCTCTGTTGTTCTTACCCAGAGAATCTGAAGTTAGTGGAGGGAGAGGCGTCAGGCAGGTGTGAGGATGAAGGAGGGCTGGGTGACATGGTCCCTTGTGACTCATGACTCCAGCCAGTGACATCCTCTAAATGAACCCAGATTCCTTAACTCTGCTCCTCCTCCCAGGGAGTTGGGGGCTGGTGTGAGACAGCCTTCAGTGTGGGAAGCATCATTCTCCCTTGGTGAAGCGCTGCATTTACTCCCATGTGAGGCCAGCCTTACTGCATGCAATTCCCCGGGTAGCGCGTCTGCCCGGCGTGCTGGGCAAGTGGACGATGGCAGACCTCTGCTGTCCTTCTTCCCTTGGCACCTTCAGGCAGCCTCCATGAGTGCTGGGCGAGCCACACAATCGCTTTCGAACCTCACAAGGCTAGCCTGTGCTCCTGGACTACGGCCTATGTACATTCGCCTTCTCTTTTGCTGATTGGCATTCACCCTGCCCTTCCTGGTCTTTGTGGCTTGTCAGCCCTTTAACATTGCTTTAGCTCCGCTGGTGAGTGTGTGTGTGTGCGTGAGGATGAATTATGACAGTGCAAAGCCGCTCAGCTTCTGGCACGCTGCAACCGTTCCCCGAATGTGGCTCCATTTCGAGCTGCTGTCATCACAACTCATACCAAAAGCATCTCTGGCCCCGGGGACATAACTGTGTTTTGAAAGCATTTCTGTCCTGTATAGCTTGTTCAGATATTTGGGAGAGAGCTTCTTCCATTTCTGGTCAGCTTTTGGAGAGAGTTTTTAGCAATGCCTCTGTTTGTACGATCTTCAGCGCCACCACCACCACCCCCCGCCCCCACCCCAGCCTGTGACTATGAGAGAAGCTCTTACTGGCTAGACTCTGGTCCCAAGTTACTGCCAATCTGTCAGGCGACCTTGGACAAGCCACTGCTGATTTTTTTTTTTAACAGCTCCTCTCACCAGCTTCATATTTTATCTCTGGAAGCAGAGAGAAAAACGAATGTTTTCTGCCAGTAGGCTGAGAAAAGTCTTTCTGAGTACCAACTGAATAGGATGGGAGAATCAAGGAAGCCAGCTCTCATGGAGGTTAGTGAGTCAACAGAACAATATTGCCATTTTGGACGTCCATCTGCCTGTGTTTAACTCTTCATCTGAGAAAGGGGTGAAGCGTGGGGAAGCCTCTGATATGGGCTAAGATGGGCAAGGAGATAAAGCCTGGGACACTGAGGATAGGACATGCCTCTGTTTGCCCTTGTGAAGACAGACAGCTGCTGTCACAGCTGTGCCCTCCAGAGTATGCTGTGGGTCCTTGGCCATGCCTGATATCCAATAGGGATGCTGTAAATATTTGGGAAGTGAGTGGACAAGTGACTGTCCCTGATTTGGGTGGGTGCCACTTAGAGGGCATCTAGAGTGCAGTGGAAGGAGGGGCTTGGGTGAGAGGCACATGCCTGTGTCTGGATCTGGTGGCGGTGACACTTCGTGAGAGCCCAGTCCTTTGGAAAGCCCCATGCTTAAGTCCTACGGTGACATCCCAACTCATGATGGAGTGCCAGCTCCAATGGCTTGGAGAGATGTGTGGACTCAGAAGCAACCAGAGAAATGGAAGGGGCGTAGCCTTGCAGGCTGGAGCTGAGCAAGTTGCAAGACTCACGTTCAAGTCAGCCCATAAGCCAAGTGCCAAAGAAAATTCTACTTCTGACACTTTCTCTCCCATTGGACCCGCCCGGGGGCTCCCCAGGTGGTGCATTCGTTAAAGAATCTGGAGTGGGTTGTCGTTTCCTCCTCTAGGGGATCTTTGCCACCCAGGGATCAAATTTGAGTCTCCTGCACTGGCAGGCAGATTCTTTAATCTCCACTCCAGTATTCTTGCTTTGAAAATCTCTTGGACAGAGAAGCCTGGTGGGACACAGTCCATGGGGTGGCAAAGAGCTGAACACAGCTAAGTGAGTGAGCCCTCACAGTAAATTTCATGTAAATGAAATCACACAGGGTACAACTTTCTGAAATGAGCTGCTTTCACTCACTCACCTTCAAGATCCACCCCGTTTGTTGTCTGTATCCAGACTTCTTTGTTATTCTTATTTTTATGACTGAGTAGCATTCCATTGTATGAATGGGTCACTGTTTATCCATTCACCTGTTGAAGGGCTTTGGGGTTGGTTCCTGTTTTGGGTGATTATAACTGAGAATGAGATTGCTAAATCATAAGATAAGTATATGTTTAACTCTATAGGAAACTGCTGACCTGTTTTCAAAGGCTGTGCTATTTTACACCGCAGAGTAGGAAAGCTCCAGTTCCTCTGGATTTTTGTCAGCACTTAATATTGTCAGCATATTTTACTGAGCCATTCTAATAGGTGAGCAGGGACAGCACACGTTTTAAAAATTTCCCTTAATGGATATGATATTGAACATCTTTTCATGCGCCTAGCTTCCACTCATATTTCCCTGTGGTGAAATATTTGTTCAAACCTTTCCCCCATTTTAAGTTGTTGGGTTTTTTTTCCTTTTTACTGAATACTGAGAGTTCTTTTCATATTCTGAATATAAGCCCTTTATCAGACCTATGATTTGAAAGTTGTTTCTCTTAACATGTCATTCTTTTAACAGTGTCTTTCAAAGAGAAGAAGTACTTAATTTGGATCAAATCCCATTCCACAATGTTTTATTTTAGGGCTTGCTTTGTTGTTATGTCTCAGAAATTCACGTGCAGTTGAGGGGTGGAGCTCATGCTGGCTACATGTGATACTGTAACTTCAACTTCCAGCTGAATTGATGATAAATGAAGGAAGAAGATGGCTCCATGACGACACAAGAAAGACCTATTTGTATGTTTCCTCTCCTCTTACAGAATGTCTTCATTTGTGAGGATGCTCTAGAAATAGGAAAACCAGGCATATTGACAAACTGCAAGAAATGTTGAGGGGAGAAGTGGGGGAGAAGAGAGGAAAGTTTTCAGGCTAACTGGACTCTTTTCCCTCCTTGCTCATACTAGAACTTCAAGCTGCCAAATGAAGGCAAGAAGTGGGAGAAGAGTGAGGCAGAACAGTGAGTGAAATGTAAATTGGGAAAGGAGGATTGTGGATGTACACCTGGCATTCAACACAAAACAGAGGCTCAGCTAAGTTACCAAAGGCTTTAGGTAGAAGGGTCTGTAAGCGTCCATGGAAGCAGTAGACATCTTAATTCTTGGGACTAGAAGCATTCCTAGAGATCCACTGGTTCAACTCCCTGATTTTAATATATATATAAATCTCATATATATATATATATATATATATATATGAGATTGAAATTCAAAGAGGAAAGTGGCTTTACCTCAGATTTGTCTAGCAAGTTAGTAGCTGAAGTGACTCTGAGACTCAGGACTGGGACTCCCAGAATGATCTTTTATCTCTACCTCCTACTGATGGAGAAAGACCAAAATCAGGGACAGGAATGCAGAATCACAGCAGCACCATGATCTCTGGACCCAGACAGAGAAAGGAGAAAGCTGGTAAACACAGCCATTCCTAATCTAAAGCTGTAAAGTTCAAGTTACTTATTGATATATAATGATTATAACCAGCATTAACTGAGTACTAACGTGCCTGGCTCTGTTCTCCACGCTCGACTGCTTTAATCCCTTCAACAATGCTATGAAGTAGGTGCCAGTGTTATTTCTAGTTTATAGATGTGAAAACCAAGGCAAAAGTAGTTGAAGTAAGCTGCCTATGGTTGCACAGTCAATAAATGGCAAGAGTGAGATTGAACCTAGGTGATCTAAGTTCAGAGCCAGCCACGTACCCGTGCACTGGAATGTTTCGACACAAACTGAATGCCAGTTAGGTGCCCCCATCCTAACTTCTCATGCAAAGAATCCCAGAATTGCTAGAACCAGAGTGATTGCCACCTCCAGCCACCTGGTACCCGTGCATCAGAAAACCTGAGCATCCTGTCCTTGAAGTGGGCTTCAGAACACAAAACCTATGTGCTGTCTCTGAAAGGAAAAATTCTAGTGGGTCTAGAAACTACTCTTGCTAAAAAGAAAGCTGACCGCTGACCCCAATCACCAGTGCTCCTTTCTCTCACTTACTCTGCTGCTGCTGGCAGTGTGCCCGGTCTCTAAAGCATGCTCACTTTCCATCCCTTTATAATTCTGTTCTGCCGCCGTTAGTCTTCTGGGTATTACCCGGTGCCCATAAAGCATGTGAAATTAATTTCTGCTGCCTCACTTGACGTTTATATTTGAGAAGCAACTCTAGGATGGGGCAAGGAGGTTGACTGCATAAATGTTAAATAATATCCAGTGGGGAGACGGGTACCAGCGTCTTTTGATTACATAGCATTTGTGCTTCAATTGTCTGATCATAAGTGCCTGATCATAAGTTGGGACCGAGGCTAACTGCCCTCTCTAGGAATCAGATGGTCTGATCAGAATCAAAGGCTTTCTTCAGTGGGGTTAGACTTGGAGACTTACTCCTGCTTTCTATGCCCACATCCCTGTTGAATTCTGATCAAAATGATGAGGGAGACTCCTTCATATTCCCTCCAACAAGACTGATGGAAAGTAAGAAGGATGGTGGTCTGAGAGAGCCATGAATTATATCAATGTTTGCTGTGTATTACTTTGTGCTTCTCAAGCCACTGGCTTGATTTCATTTTGCAGAGATCAGGGTTGCTAGTGTGTCCTTTTGAGCTTATCCTGACTGCTCGGAATGGCCACGAGATGGTGTGCGGGTGGACACACTGAAACAGTCTCCCCAGAGAATCACTCATAGCTGTGAGACGTCAGTTCCCATCGTTTCCTTACATTTGGAAGTATTTTTCCATGTGCTATTTACATAAAGAAGGCTGAGTGCCAAAGAATTGATGCTTTCTAACTGTGGTGCTGGAGAAGACTCTTAAGAGTCCCTTGCACTGCAAGGAGATCAAACCAGTCAATCCTAGAGGAAATCAGCCCTGAATATTCATTGAAAGGACTGATGCTGAAGTACTTTGGTCCCCTCATATGAAGAGCTGACTCACTGGAAAAGACTGATGCTAGGACAGATTGAATGCAAAAGGAGAAGGGGGCAACAGAGGATGAGATGACTAGATAGCATTACTGACTCAATGGACATGAATTTGAGCAAACTCCAGGAGATAATGGAGGGCAGAAGAATTTGGCATGCTGCAGTCCATGGGGTCACAAAGAGGCCCCACTTAGGGACTGAACAACAACAGCAAATTTACATATATATTCACCAAACATTCACTGAGTGTCTTCTGTGTACCGTGTCCATAGCCCAAGGCAGACAGTGGGATACAGAAGTAACAAAACAAACAAGAGAAGTTTTCCCTCATGAACTTGCAGAGATCGGAAGTTATCTTTAAAGCTTCGCATGGCGCTCTGTCAAGGAGGTTGGACCAATGAGTTCCACTTATAATTAAGATAAGGAAACCAAAGCTCAGAGCAGTTCAGTGTCCTACCTGGGGGCACCCAGCAGCCTGTCTGCAGACTTCTCTCCTATCTTCCCCCTCCAGCATGCCAGAATGGCTTGCCTGCGGTTCTTCCTTTCTCCTCCCTCGTGTGGCAATGATACCTGGCCCATCTCTCACAAAGGAAGGAATTAAGGCTCCAGCAGGTGTCTCCATGACAATAGAGATTGTTTTGTCTTCCCTGTGTCCTCAGTACTGGGAAGCCTCTTTCTTATATCAGGCTCCCAATAATATGGACGGAAAGGATGACTATGTCAGAACTGGCCTCAGCCTATGAGAGAAAGAGATCAGGAAGCAAATGCAACCATTGAGCCTTTGAATGAGGGAGAACTTTGATGCTTCTGAATATCAAATGTTTGATACAAATGAATATCAAATTAGACTGTTGATACAAATGTTACAGGAGACAAGTAAGGCTTTGCCCAGGCAGGTGGGTATATGGTTTTTGCTCAAAGGTACGAAACCTGGGCTGTTTACAAATCTCAGTGTCCCTCTCTGCACCAGGATTGTCCTGAAAACTGAACATCTGTGGTCTTACAGATTCTGGTGTGCAGAGCTCTTGTCCTGCAACCTGACGTTTTGCCCAAAGTTTTCCCTTTTGCCTCAGGTTCAAAGGTTTTGTTAACAAAATAAGCCACTCATTACATACAAATAGTAATACAAATATTTATCAGGGAATCATCTAGCTTACTGTCAACATACTAACATTAGAAGAAAAGAGAAATAGAAAGAGCAGAGGATACATCACCAAATCGAGTTTTGACCAGCATCCAGACTCAGACAGCTCTGGGAAGTCTGGAGTCCTAGTCGGGAAAAGGTTCCGTCCACTCCATGAGTGAGACTTCAAAGACTGCAGTTGGGGGTCCTGCTTATAATCCCAGGATGCAAACTGATATCATCATCAATCTGTGACCAGATTACAGCTCTAGTCTCATGTTAATGCTGTTTGTTTTGTTGTGTAAAACTTGGAATGTGGTTAAACCTGGGGCTTGGTTGGCCAGACTCCCTCCAGGGGCTCAACAATCTCAAGATTTCTCCCCCATCTTATCTGTTTATGGTGCTGTGAATCTTGCACTCACAGCAGACAGTTACTCAGAGTCACTCCTGGTCAGGGCAGTGTCCAGGCAGGTTAGAAGCAAGGTCAGAGGCCTGCTTTGCGTTGTCACTGAAGCCTAAACAAGACTATTTAATTTCCCTAACACCTGATTTACCTTTGGTTCGTATGATCAGAAAGCTGAGGTCAAGAGTGTCACCCAGAAGCAGAGCAGAAACTGGAACCCAGACCTCCGGATTTTTAGTGAAAGGCCCCTTTTCCTTCCAGAGAAAACATTATAGCATTTAAAAATTAAATGCTGATTGTTTGCTTGCTATTTTGTCTTAACTTTGTCTTGTTCAAGTGCACAGAGAAAAACAGATTTCTTTCAAAACGTAGTGGTGGTCTTGATTATAAAGGAATGCTCTATAGTTTAAAGAGTTTTCCCCAGAAATTACTGAGTTTCCTAATGATTTGTTGTTGTTGTTTAGTCACTTAGTGGTGTCTGACTCTTTTGTGACCTCACGAACGGTAGCCCGCCAGGATTCTCTGTCCATGAGATTTCCCAGACAAACATACTGGAGTAGGTTGCCATTTTCTTTGCCAAGGGCTCTTCCCAAACCCATGTCTCCTGCATTGGCAGGTGGATTCTTTACCACCAGGGGAGCCCTTCTTCACCATACCTAGGGGGGAAAAATACTACTGAGACCATCTCATCCTCCAGCCCGTGTGTGTTTTTCCTTCCCTCTTGAAATTGTCAAACTGACATAATTAACTAAGCTGTTAGCTAAATAAATCATTGGATCCCAGTGAGAAGTTTTACTGAGACATCATTGCCCCCGCACCACACTGCATGAGGGACTGTCAACACCGCATGATAGATGCATGGCAAACGATCCTGCTTAAGAGATAGCTCTCCTTCTTCCTGAGTATCGAACATGGCTGGCAGGCTACAGAGCAGATGTCATGGAGCGTATGTGAGAAACCCACCAATTCCTTCGCGTATTTTGATCCTATGAGATTCAAGGAGCCTGAAGGTTCACAAAATGCAGGTGATAGGATGGACTCAGGCCATGGTGGTCATAAGCAGAAGTTGCTGCTATTCTCTAGCTCTTAAAAAAAGTTTTTCTTTAAATGATTTATTTGGCTGTGTGGGGTTTTAGTTGCAGCCTGTGGGATCTAACTTCCTGACCAGGGATTGATTCTGGGTGCCCTGCATTGTAAGCACAGGGTCTTAACCTCTGGACCCCCAGGGAAGTACCTGTAGCTCTTTTTTGTAAAGAACTGTTCTCTGAGTTGGGGGATTCGCTTACTAATCTTCAGAAGCCTCTGACATCCTGTAGTAGTCTGGGTAGATGAATACATGGGCTTCCCAGATGGCTCAGTGGCAAAAAATCAACCTGCCAATGCAAAAGAGGTGAGTTCAATCCCTGGGTTGGGACGATTCCCTGGAATAGGAAATGGCAGCTCACTTCAGTATTCTTGCCTGGGAAATCCCATGGACAGAGGAGCCTGGTGGGCTATAGTCCATGGGGTCATGAAGAGTCAGACATAGTGACTAAACAACAACAACAAGGGTGAATACACTGCTATTGCTTTATTTTTATTTTTAGGCGTATGCATTTGTTAGCTCTACTTGCTCCATCTTTTGATCTATGTGGCTTGTGGCAGGGCCGTCTGATAAATATATGTCATGCTCATCTTCTTTTTCCATCCCAGCTTCTCTGTTTTCCTGCAGAGTAAGGGATGACCAATGACTGAGGGTGTTTTGGAGTCTTGTTGACAAATGAAACTTTATTTGAATTTTGACAGATAAAAAAACACAAGCTGAAACAATCATGGCTGGAGTGGTCGGTCTGTCGAGGAATTCAGAACGCGAGTGCACCAGCTCCTCGGTTGATGAAAAGTTCCTCCCGCACTCTGTTTAATTAGAAGCATGGCTACCAGCCAGAGACTTGGAAGAGAGATTATAGACTCATTAATCAGGGTCATGTTTACACCTCGATTGTCAACTGTAATCATTTGTTTAACCCAAGGTTTCCTTGGTTTACTATGATCATTATTGCTTGGCTGGAGTTTACAGTTAGGAAAGAAGAATCCCTATGTTAGCCTATATATTCCAGCAGGAACCCAGCCTGACAGTGTATTTAGCTATTGTAAAGGAAGCTGCCTTTAAATCTTTGTTTTACTCCTTACTCATCTTTTATTTCAGAACTATAAACCAGGCCAAGTCAACGGATACATTAGTATTCATAGTTGCCCCAGAAGACTGATATCATACATTTTGACTTTTTTTATGAGTTTGTTATTGTGTTTGATCATTTTTTAAAAACTTCGTATTTCATATTGGAGTACAGTTGATTAACAGTGTTGTGGTAGTTTTAGGTGAACAGCAAAGGGACTCAGCCACGCATATACATGTGTCCATTCTCCCCTAATCTCCCCTCCCATCCAGGCTGCCATATAACATTGAACAGAGTTCCCTGTGCTATATAATAGATCCTTGTTGGTTATCCATTTTAAATGAAACAGAGTGCATATGTTGATCCCAAACTCTCTAACCATCTCTTCCCCCCAACCTTCCCCCACGGCAACCTTACATCCCTTCTCTAAGTCTGTGAGTTGTTTCTGTAAATATCCATTGTTTCTTCTTAGATTTTGCAGATAGGCGATGTCATATGATAATTCTCTTCTCTGTCTGACTTACTTCACTCCACCATGAGAATATCAACAACTATCTCATAAAGTTTTTCCAGTCTTCCAAGGGTTTCGGGGGATCATCAATGTATACGAGAGGATGCTATGAAATCTCATTTGGCCATCTACAGGGAGTCATTTGGCAGCCCTTAGACACGCAGTGATGACATCTGAGGACGGGTGGCGGGC
This sequence comes from Madoqua kirkii, assembly GCA_006408675.1. Taxonomy (NCBI): domain Eukaryota; kingdom Metazoa; phylum Chordata; class Mammalia; order Artiodactyla; family Bovidae; genus Madoqua; species Madoqua kirkii. Next base: position 5,832 of record SJYC01027767.1, on the reverse strand, counting down.
AGCACATCTGTCTAGCTCTGCTTCCTCTAGTTACCCTCCAGGCTTCTCTGCAGACGTGATGGGTGAGAGAGAGAGAAAGAGAAGGTCATCCTTTGTCTGGCTTAGGGACGTCTTGTTCCCTGGTCTTGTGATGGGGTTGTCATGTCACAGGGGACATTACTGAGGGGGGATTAGAGTAAAGCTGCGTGAAGCCCACAGCAGAGGCTGAGCGCAGGGCGCTAAGGAACTCCGTGCATGCTCAGTCGCTTCCATCGTGTCCTGCTCTGCGATCCCATGATCTGTAGCCCTCCGAGCTCTTCAGTCCATGGGGATTCTCCAGGCAAGAATACTGGAGTGGGTTGTCATGCCTTCCTCCAGGGGAGCTTCCCGACCCAGGGGTCGAACCCCTGTGTCTTGTCTCCTGCCTCGGCAGGCAGCTTCTTCACCAGTAGTGCCACTTGGGAATCAAGGAACTCCACAGACCACTTCTAAGGTCAAGAAGCTTTGGAGCCAGGATCCAGAGGTTTACCTCTTTGTCTTCCCTGCTCTAAAGAAGGAAAATTTGATAGTTTTCTTCCTGGGAGAATTTTCCTTTTCCACCAACAACATGGATGGACCTAGAAATTGTCATACTAAGCGAAGAGAGAAAGAGAAAGACAAATACCATATGACTTCACTTATATGCGAACCTAAAACACAGCACAAATGGACTGATCAACAAAACAGAAACAGACTCTCAGACATAGAGAAGAGACTTGTTGCTGCCAAAGACAAGAGGGCAGTGGATCGAGAGTCTGTGATCAGTAGATTTATACGTAGATAGGATAAATAAAAGACAAGATTCTACTATACAGCACAGGGAATCACATTCAATATCCTGTGATAAAGCATGATAGAAAAGAATGTGAAAAAGAATATATATATATATATACTCTTGCTTCTGCTTAGTCACCCAGTTGTGTCTGATTCTTTTTGAAGCCATGGACTGCAGCCCTCCAGGCTCCTCTGTCCATGGAATTTTTCAGGCAAGAATACTGGAGTGGGTTGTCAATTCTTCCTCCATGGAGAAAATATTAATATATTAATAAGTTTTGTTGTTGCTGCTGTGTTCAGTCACTAAGTCGTGTCTGGCTCTGCAACCCAACAGACTACAGCATGCCAAGCTTCCCTGCTTTTCACTGTCTCCCAGAGTTTGCTCAGACTCAGTGATGCTGCGTAACCATCTCATCCTCTGCCACACTCTTCTCCTTTGGCCTTCAGTCTTTCCCAGTATCAGGGTCTTTTCAGGCACATATATATAGAATATGTATATTATATATAGATAGATATATTTAACTGAGTCATTTTGCTGTACAACAGAAATTAAAACAACATTATAAATCAACTACACTTCAATAAAATTAAGAAAAAAGAATTTATTATTGAACATGTTAACTATGAGTCATATGTGCAAAGTCAAGAGGAGACGTCAAGAATATGGTTGGAAACACAGCTCTGGAAGTGAAGGAGTGAGCTGGGCAGGAACCGGGGAGGGGTCCCGAGCATACCAATGATATTGAAAGCCGGACATGGATGATGCGGCCCAGGGGTAAGCATGCAGAATTAGCAGAGAGGAAAATCCAAGCCTAACTTGTAACAACTCCAATCTTTAAGTCAAGAGAGGAAAATACACGGCGCAGGACTTTCATTTCCTCTCCCTCAGCTAGACAAACATTTCTCATCAGTCACGGCCTGCTTGCCTACTGAGCCAACATTCAGAATTTGATTTGTTCTCCACACAACACTATGGAAATCTCTGCCAAGAGATCAGGCTGGCAAAAGACAGAAAACCTGATTGACTTCCTGGCTTTTGTTGAACGGTTACTAAATTTTTGGAGTGAAAATTTCTTTTTGACATCAAAATATTTAAACAAGCCCACATAATGGTAGTTTTGCTCTTGTTTATTCAGTCAATAGACTGTACTAACTGCTCATAAAATGTCATGATAAGCCTGGGGGCCGTAGGTCCACTGGTTGGGAATCGTTCGTCTGGAGCAGCTGTTCTCAAAGCGCGGGCCCTGACCCAGCAGCATTAGCATCACCTGGGAACTTCTTAAAAATGAAAATGCAGGGACTTCCCTGGCAGCCCAGTGGTGAAAACTCTACAGGTCTACTGTAGGATACACAGATGTGATCTCTGGTCGGGGAGCTAAGATTCTGCATGCCACACAGTGTGGCTAAAAATAAAATAAAATTTAAAAAAGTGGGGGGTGGTGCTTCCCTGGTGGCTAAGTGGTAAAGAATCCACCTGCCAATTCGGGAGACACAGGTTCAATCCCTCATCTGGAAAGATCCCACATGCCATGGAGGAACAAAACCTGTGAGCCACAACTACTGAGCCCGTGCTCTGGAGCTCGGGAGCCGCAACCACATGCCTTGAGCCTGTGACGACGAGAGAAGCCTGAGCGTCACAGCTAGAGAGTGGTCCTCGCTAGCTGCAGCTGGAGAATATCCCTCGCAGCAATGAAGACCCAGCAGAGCAAAAAGTAACTAGATAGAAGGATTTTTAAACAAGGAGAAAAAAAGGAAAATTCTCAGACCCCAAGCCACAACTGAATAAGAAACTCTGTATCATAATAAGTCCTCTGGGTGATTTTGATGCAAGCTGAAGTTTGGGAATCACAGTTGCAAAGTTTTCTAGAATTAAAAGATGTGTGCTGCTAACAGAGAAAGTGGGCTGATGGCTTCAATCCAATCTTCTTAATTTCCATCAGGAACTAGGTTTAGGCTTTCAAAAACTCAACAGTTGTCTTAGTTACTATTACAGCTCTTAAAAAAATCAAAGTGAAAGTTCTTAGTCGTGTCTGACTCTTTGGGACCCATGGACTATACAGTCCATGGATTTCTCCAGGCCAGAATACTGGAGTGGGTAGCCATTCCCTTCTGCAGGGGATCTTCCCAACTCAGGGATTGAACGCAAGTCTCCCACATTGCAAGAGAATTCTTTACCAGCTGAGCCACCAGGGAAGGCCAGAAAAATCAAAGGCACTTAACAAATATGTGGTGAAAGAATGAGTGAATGAATGAATTCTCACTGTGATAGTGCTATAGACTGAAGTCAGGGACCTGACAAGGTAAGCCCCACCCTACAGAAGACTGGCCACTTCTACGAAGGCCTTCTTGGTAACAGCAGGTCAAAAACCATTTGTCTTTATGCAAACCATATTGTACTTTCATTTGAGTATTAGCTGTTCCTTGATACCAGAATTGTAAAGATGAAAGAGACATTGAGTTACCCATCCATTTCCTTTAGTTATCTGCATCTTAATTTTTCTAATTTCTTTTCTCCTTTTCAAAAAAGTTTATTCTTAATTAAAGTATAGCTGATTTACAATGTTTCAGGTGTACAGCAAAGTGATTTAATTATGTATATGCATAAAAGGATTTCCCAGGTGGCTCAATGGTAAAGATTCTGCCTCCCGTGTAGGAGACCCAGGAGATGCAAGTTCAATCCCTGGGTTGGAAAGATCCCCTGGAGAAGGAAATGGCAACCCATTCTAGTATTCTTGCTTGGAGAATCCCATGGACAGGAGAGCCTGGCAGGCTATAGTCCATGGGATAGCAAAGAGTTAGACATGACTTAGCAACTAAACAATAACAACAGTATAAATAAGAGTACTCAACTGACAGATAGTTATAGAATTAAAATGAGTTACTGTGTGCCATGCAAAATTGAGTTTAGTTTTCTCCCCTGCTGTGGTGGGCTGGAATGGCCTCCCAGAAGATATTCATGGCAAAATCCCAGAATCTGTGAATGTTACCTTATTTAGAATGAGTTAAGGGTCTTTAAAAAGGGACTGTATTAAAATATTGGATTGTCCAAATGGGCCTCGAATACAACCATATGTGTATGTTAATAGAGGGCTTCCCGTGTAGTGCTAGTGGTGAAGAGCCCACCAGCCAATGAAGGAGATACGAGAGACGCAGGTTCGATCCCTGGGTGGGGAAGACGCCCTGGAGGAAGACATGGCAACCCACGCCTGGAGAATCCCATGGACAGAGGAGCTTGGCAGCCATGGGGTCGCAAAGAGTTGGACACAACTGAAGCGGTTTGAACACGCACACGTACTTTAAGAGACACAGAGGGAAGACAGACGCACGAGGAGAACGGGCCGTGAAGATGGAATCAGAGTTTGAAATGATGTCGTGACTCACCAGGAAAGCGGAGGGAGCCGCTGCTGCTAGAAGAGGCGGGACGCATTCTCCCCTGGAGCACCTGACAGGAACACAGTTCTGAGACGTTTTGGACTTCCGGCCTCTAGAACTGTGAGCGACTGCATTTCTGTCATTATTATTTTAAGCCACTGAGTGTGCAGTGATTTGCTCCTGCATCTTCAGAAAATGAACGCAGGGCACCTAGGGCTAAGGCTCCCCTGAAGGCTCCCCATCCTCAGAGCTATCTCGGCCTGCCTGTCTCTTACCGCAGCATGTAGGGAATACTGTGTCTCAGGGACCACAGAAATCCACCTCGAGGACAAACAGAGCCAAGGCTAGTATGTAGACCACACACTTGCCATTCTAGCTTTGACGCTTTTTCAACTAAATTATCTGGAAGCCCCACAACCTATCTCTTGGGTCTTCCCATGCTAAGAAAAAGCAGGTACTCAATAAATACCTACTTATTGATCGTCTAGTTGACATTTTTATGTCTGTGACCATCATCAGTTAATGTCTTCAAGAAAATATGGCTCGAGCTGAGCGACAGTGGGGTGCTCTGCCAAACTTTCATATCTCCATGGAGAAGGAGGGGAGGGGGCCGATGGCAAATCCATCTCACCCTCTGCTGGAAGCATTTGAACCACTCACGGGCTCCATCGTTCGCTTTCCAGATTTCTTGCATTTGTTTGCTACATTTTTATTCCTTGGCCTAATTTCAGAGCCAAGTTGTTGTAAAAGCGCAAGCTATCCAAATAACATTTCATAAGGCTGTGTATCAAATGCTTAGGTTGTCGTCAACATAAACACAGCATCGTTAGAAATTCTCCCTGAACCATCGCTTTCCATCAAGGGTTTGCTTAAATTCTCCTCGCTTTCTCCTTTCCTCTGTCTGTGCCTCTGAGAAACTTCCAGTAACTCTTTTCCTTCACTGAGCAACTCATCGTGACCTCCTTCCTCTCAACATTATCATCAGTCCAGGACAAGGAATCATCAACACAATCCTATTTCCAAACCTCTCTTTAGCATTTTCACAGACTGAAGTAACAACTGAGGGTTGGGCAGGACAGCGCAGTGAGCCAGACGGCAGGAGCTAAGAGTTCATTGTTGGTCAAATTCCCTAAGTGAGTAAATGAGTCAGCGCTATTTGGTGTCCAATTCTGTGTTGAAGGAAATGGAAATTTAAAAAAAAAAAGAAAAGAAAAGCTGACTTCTACCCTTCAGAAAAACAAGACCAGGAGCTGACTATGTCTCAGACCATGAACTCCTTATTACCAAATTCAGACTTAAACTGAAGAAAGTAGGGAAAACCGCTAGACCATTCAGGTATGACCTAAATCAAATCCCTTATGATTATACAGTGGAAATGAGAAACAGATTTAAGGGCCTAGATCTGATAGATAGAGTACCTGATGAACTATGGAATGAGGTTCGTGACATTGTACAGGAGACAGGAATCAAGAACATCCCTACGGAAAAGAAATGCAAAAAAGCAAAATGGCTGTCTGGGGAGGCCTTACAAATAGCTGTGAAAAGAAGAGAGGCAAAAAGCAAAGGAGAAAAGGAAAGATATAAGCATTTGAATGCAGAGTTCCAAAGAATAGCAAGAAGAGATAAGAAAGCCTTCTTCAGCGATCAATGCAAAGAAATAGAGGAAAA